>JAWZYV010014786.1:0-81551 GCA_038373885.1 Cheiracanthium punctorium
GAACATCCTCTCCCCACATCCGGTCCGACCACGCCCCCCTTCCCCGCTCAACCCAGGGAAAGCAGTTATACAGTTGCCCACGGCTGCCCACAATTAACATGGGCTGCCCCTGGGCAGAACTCTTGATTATCTACTACTTGTATGTACACCAATTTTTAAGGGGATCGGTAGAACGGCTTTGAAGTTGGTGCGCTGCATCGGCATCTAGAGGCAAGTCGTAACAAAATAGGTAACGTAAAAGTATTCTCCGTGCTCAAATATCTGTGTGTACCATTTTTCATAAATCAGCTGAACGGTATTTTCATAGCAAACGGTTGAACGGTAAAAAAGGCGAGTTATAGCTAAACGGATGCTAAGAAAATCTTCTTTTCGTTCAAACATCTATATTTACGAATTTCCATGCCGATTAGTTGAACGGTCCTGAAGATATTGGTTTGAAGTAACATCTAGTGGCAAGTTATATCAAAATGGATAACGCCAAAATTTTCTCCGTGTTCGAATATCTATCTATACCAGTTTTCATAGCGATCAGCTGAACAGTCTTTTATATGCTGCAGCCGCATCAATAGACGAATTAAAGTAAGAAGTTGATACGTTGCAGAGTGCTATCTATTGGCGAGTTAAAGTAATGATGTGCTACAGCACAAAAGTAGCTATTTATAGCAAAATGGATAACACGAAAATATTCTCCGTGTTCAAGTATCTATCTATATCATTTTTCATAGAGATCAATTGTCCGGTCATGAAGTTGGTGCTCTGCATTGCCATTTAATTGCGAGTTAAAGCAATAATGCGCTGCAGTGCCATTTAGTAGTGAGTAAAAGCTAAATGAATAGTTAGAATATATTCTCCGTGCTCAAATGTGTAAGCATCAAAATTTTTATGGCGATTGGTTGAATGCATTGGCGGTTTTACGGGGAGGGTAATGGGGGTAATTACCCCTCCCAGGATTTTGAAAACGAAAGTGAAAAATAATTCTGCATGGGAAATTCACTCGGGTGAAATTAAACAAATAACACTATCTAATGGCGAAACAAAGGAACTCTTCAAATATACAATAATTTTGATCGATGGGGGCGAAGATGCAGGGTTATTATGTTCGGTATTTACACACTTCATTAATTATACTATTAATTAAACATTTATTTCACATTTGATGATTAATAAAACATTTTATTAACATATATGAAGTGC
This sequence comes from Cheiracanthium punctorium, assembly GCA_038373885.1. NCBI lineage: Eukaryota > Metazoa > Arthropoda > Arachnida > Araneae > Cheiracanthiidae > Cheiracanthium > Cheiracanthium punctorium. The sequence continues at coordinate 1,195 of JAWZYV010014786.1, forward strand.
ATTGTGCAGACAAAGGGGTCCCCTTTCCTCTGTGCGCCCCCCGGTAGTCACTCCTTCTCTGAAGCACTGAGTTTATTTAAAATTAGAAAATATCATTACCCCTCCCAGACTGCAACTCTAGAACTGCCCTTGGTTGAATGGTATAGAAGTCGATGCTCTGCAGCGCCACCTTGCGGCAAGTTGTAGCAAAACGAATAGCGTAAAAATATTCTCCATGTTCATATATCCATGTGTACCAATTATCATCAAAATCGATTGACCGGTATTTTCACAGCAAGCGCTTAAATGAAATAGAATTCGGCATTCTGCAGCACCATCTAGGGGCAAGTTACAACAAAATGGATAGTGTAAAGATATTCTACTTCTTCAAATATCCGTGTGTACCAATTTTCATCAAAATTGGTTGAATGGTACTTGCATAAGAAGCGGTCGAACGGAATAGAATTCGATGTACTGCAGCGCCATCTAGCGGCAAATCATGGCAAAACAGATAGTGTAAAAATATTTTCCGTGTTCAAATATCCATACGTATACCAATTTTTGCCAAAATCAGTTGAACGTTATTTTCATAGCAAGAGGGTTGAACGGAATATAATTCGACGTTCTGCAGCGTCATCTAGCGGCAAGTTATGGCAAAAGGAATAACGTAAAAATATTCTACGTCTTCAAATATCCGTGTGTACCAATTTTTATCAAAATTAGTTGAACGATACTTGCATATCAAAAGGTCGAACGGAATAGAATTCGACGTTCATCGGCGCCACCTAGCGGCAAGCTAGAGGAAAATGGATAGCATGAAAACCTTCTCCGTGTTCAAATATCCTTAAATGGCAATTTTCATCAAAATTGGTTGAATGGTATTTTCATAGCAAGCGGTCCAACGGAATAGAATTCGACGCTCTGAAGCGCCACCTAGCGGTAAGTTATAGCAAAATGGATTGCGTAAAAATATTCTCCGTGCTCAAATATCCATAAATGACAATTTTTATCAAAATTGGTTGAATGGTATTTTCATAGGAAGCGGTTAAATAGAATTCGACGTTCTGCAACGCCACCTAGTGGCAAGTTATGGCAGAAGGGATAAAGTAAAAGTATTCTACGTCTTCAAATATCCGTGTCTACCAATTTTCATCAAAATTGGTTGAACGGTACTTTCAGAGCAAGAGGTCGAACGGAATACAATTCGACGTTCTGCAGCGCTACCTAGCGGTAAGCTAGAGGAAAATGGATAGCATGAAACGCTTCTCCGTGTTCAAATATACTTAAATGGCAATTTTCATCAAAATTGGTTGAATGGTATTTTCATAGCAAGCGGTCCAACGGAATAGAATTCGATGCTCTGCAGCGCCCCTAGCGGCAAGTTATAGCAAAATGGATTGCGTAAAAATATTCTCCGTGTTCAAATATCCATACGTACCAATTTTCGTCAAGATAGGTCGAACGGTATTTTCATAGCAAGCGGTTGAATATATTTCGATGTTCTGCAGCGCCACCTAGTGGCAAGCTAGAGTAAAATGGAAAGCATAAAAACCTTCTCCGTGAGAAAAGACTTAGGTGTACCAAATTTCACGGTGATCGGTCAAGCGGTTTTGGAGTTTTGCAACGTCATACACACCCACAAACATTCATTTTATATATATAGACTAGTTCAATTATTTGCCTTAGCGTATTAGGGTAATTATTTTGTTCTATTTGGATGATTACAGTCAATAACTTTTGGATTTGTTGAGAGACACAATGTCGTTAGACTGCTGTTAATTTAATTCGACATTTTGAAATTAATGATCAAAACTGTTTAATAAAAATGCAATCGGTATAGCATTGTGTATTTAACACTTGGTTATCAAATAGAAAAAATTGTAAATTTTCATTCTCAAAGGTTGCTTTAGCAATCTAAAAGTTCAGTAATTTAAATCATCGGAAAAAAATCATTTGTTAAAATATTTTAAATGAATTCTTAAGTGTTATAAAACATACATAGTTTTAATTATTACATACCAAAATTCTTTTATATAAAACTAGGGGCCGAGGCTCCCAGACTCGCTACGCTCGCTTTACGTATGAGGCATTCGGCCCCTAATCAGGCTTATTCGTAAAAAAGACATTATTTCAACAGACAAAACCCGAAGATGGAATCAGATAGAATATTACTGAGCTACGCATTGCTTGGTTCTTGCACGTTCATTGGTACATAAAAACTTCACACTACAGTAGACCCCCTCCCCCTCATAACACGGAAGATATTTTGTTATGGGAATCCGTGTTGTACGGGTCAGAGGCGCCGACTTTACAAAATTTCTGTGGGTGCCCTAAAAGTCCGTGGGGGGGGGGGGGGTAACAAAATGTTGAAAGTCGCACAAGGTGGTTTGTAATTTTTGATAAAGGATCGCTAAGTTTGGTGCCAAAACGTGACAATTTATTTTAAAGGGGGAGTACAGTTGGAATGTACTTGGCTAAGATTGTAAAATAGTTTTAGTAGGTGATTTTAAGATGATTTCGATTCCGAAGATGGGTTTTTATGGAACAAAGAAGAAAAATACGGCACACTCATGAATAACGATACACTTTCCAACCTTATGGAATCTTTTCCAACTACCCTTCAATCTTTTCCTATAATTATTTGCTTCCTTGCTCGTAACAACTCAATCATTTGACTTTTCGTGCACATTTTTACCAGTGGGAAATGGGTAATACAAATAGTCATTTTAGCTCCTCATAAAATATCCAATATCTGAGGGTATAGATCGAAGAAACGATATCTGTCTCACGGTTTTGGTACACAAATTAAAATAAACTAACTGCACCAAGGATTCGAAAAAATTCAGGATAATTCTTTACAAGCTGCACTACACACTGCAATAAATGCGAAAACTTTCATGAAACTTTCAGAAAAAAATCTTAAATGTGGAACTGCACAGCAAAATATTTCTAAGAGTGGCCATTCTGCAAAAAAATTTTCGTTTATTCGGGTGTCTAGTAGAGCTTGTGAACCTACATCCTAAAAATTGTGAAGTGCTTGAGATAATTAGTTTTCTTTTTTGTATTTATATACCAAAATTGCGTGTTTTTTCCCAGCGCTGAAGGTGACATTCAAAGTTTAATTTAAATGAATAGTGTGAACTTTGGCATCCGATTATCTGTACTACGGTGAAGCAACGCTGGGCATAGAATGAAAGTCTCCACCGTTTGTGTCTTAGTAACGATAACAGCAAAGCAGTTAAAATCAAGATTCTTTTTAAAGTAATGAAGTATTTCTGATGAAATACCCTTCTTTTAGAAAAATCTGCTTGTGCTGGAGTCACCTTAAATTTGTTTGCCTTACGCAAATTCTCTGTCAAAATTCGAGAATTCCTGGGCGCACACCCCCTTTGCCCTTGTAATAAATCAGACCCAAAAGAGGTGTATTACACTATTTCACTTTTTTTTTTTTTTTTTTTAGTTTTAGCAATAGAATTTTGATTGGTTTTAACTAATCATTATAAATTTCAAAGCAAAAGAAAAGTGTATTGGGGGGGGGGGGAAACATGCAACAATAATATCACAATCGGTCAAATTTCTTGTCATGCAAATGGAAATTTTGTATAAAAAGTGATTCAGTTTTCGAATGTAACAATTCACGATCAATGTTATTCTTGTTTAATCTATCTCATCCCTGTCTGAAATCCCCAGAGTTTTCAAAAAATGTTATTCATAGTATTGTTTCTCAGCTCATTCATTTCCTGTATTTTTTTTTTTTTTTTTTTACATTTTTGTACCCCTGTAAACAGCTGCAGCTAAGACTTGACTATTTTCTTTTCTTTTTTTTCCCCAACAAATTAAAAAAATTACAAACATTATACCTTTAAAATTAAACTAGATAATTTCCTCAGAATGAATTAATGCAACGTTTTCTATGTTGAAATGTGTGTAGGACCACATACAAAAAAGATTGGTAACTATTTAAATGCAAACAGAAAAATAAAGCAGAACAAAAAAAGTTGTTTATCTTTTAGAGTTAATAATTATTCAAAATGTATTTTTAATTGTAGGCCATATAACCTCCAGGCATGATTTTGAGCATCCTCCTGAAGTAGAGCTATTTTACCCTCTACCATTATGTGTTCAGATTTGCAAAATCACGAAGAGACATACAATTCAGTAACGTGTGTTCATGCGCCCATGATTTCAGTATAATTTTACAAAAACAGCATTGGGCTAGATCAAAGCAAATAGTACCTAATTCCGCTTTGTTAAACAAGAACAAAAATTGAACAAAATATTCGCAGAAAATGAAACGGAAGGCATCTCGAAATGTTAGTGTGGACGACAGTCTGTTCCATCCTTTTCAATAAATAACTGAGCACTAAAATCATTCAAAAATAAGAAAAGGAAATTGAGACTTTAGAAGAAAGTGACAAACCTTTATACCTTAGAAGCCTCGCCTCAGTCTCATTCAATTAACACCAAAGCGCCGACACTTTTTGATGAATGGGCATCTTTTTTTTGTTCCAGAGACATACAAAGTGTTGTATATTAGGTGCTTGTAAACAGACAGACCTTGATGTTCTCTATTTACAATAAAAACAATTAAACCTACTCACTTCGGAATCCTGAAGTAATATTATTAGAACTATCTCAAAACATTTCCATAATGGGAATGAGTCTTTCACCTAACTCCTGTGTTATCTTTCCCGCGTGAACTTCTGATTGTAGCCAGCGGCTTTGTCTCAAATTCTCCGTTTTCCGGTACTCTTCTGGGCTAACATAGTAACATAGTATCATTGTATTCATGCATTTTCCCATGGAAAATGAGGATTCTGGGATGAGGTCTGTTTGTGTGGGTCAGAAAGGAGGGGGGGGGGGCACAGTGGGCAAAGGCATTGCCTGTGGGGCTGTAGGGAGTCGCATTGTGAAAAAGCTTTGAATTTTAGAAAGACATTGTTTCCGTGGGCGCCAGATAGGAAGGCAAGTGGCAGTGGGGGATTGAGATTTGAGCCCGCCTAGTATAGTAAACATTTTTACAGCATACTGAACTTCTAAGTATTATTTTCGTGCTAAAATGTCTGAAAGTTAAGATGACCCCCATACACCTCTAAATTAGTACTGTTATGAGAAACTATTATAATAATTATTATTATTTTAAGTAGACAAAAATATTACCTGTTTCGATTCCTTTTTTTTTTTTTTTCATGCACTTTTTAAAATTTTAGAGTATGTGCTAAGTTACTACTTATTGGAATTTTATTATAATTACTCCAGTTCCGAGGCACATAAGGGTGTATGCCGAAGAAACAAAATCTGCATAACGGTCTTAATACACAAATTAAAGTAGACTATCGCACCAAGGATTCTAAAAATTTAGGATGATTCTTTATAAGCTGCACTACATACCGAAATAAAGAATAACACTTCTTTAAAATTTTCGATTTTTAAGAATTTTTTCTAAAAGTTTCGTAAATGATACAGGTTTATTGTTTATTTCAGTGTATAGTGCAGTTTCTAAAACATACATCCTAAAAATTTGAAATATTTGACACAATTAATTTTTTTGAATCTATGTACCAAAATTTCATGTTTTTTTTTTTTTTTTTTTTTCCCGAACTACAGCGATAAGCTGAAAGTAGCTGTCATTCAGTTGCCTTTAAACAGGGTTTAATTTCTATCCAAAAAAGTGCAAGAGCCCTGATTTTTTGTATTGCAATTTACAAAATTGATTACCTAATTTAAGGTATTATTAAGTTAATTTTTGTTACCTCTGTATTAGTTTGCGATGTAATAAAATTAATATCAACAGAAACAATTACGATGGTAATTAAAAATTTAAATTTAGTGTAAAATTTCACCGAGAAAAAAGAAGTAGTGCAGCTGTACTCCCTCCCATGCAAATTAAGCACTTCCTTTAAATACATGCAAGTATTTAGCACCCACGAAAACTTTTCTGTGGGTGCTTGAGATCTGACATACTACATAAAAAAAAAAAAACTGTCCCTCACTAAAATTTTATTTTCGAATTATGCAGTAGCAAAGCACTCGTCGTCATCAGTGGCGTGACTATACCGTTAGGGCCCGTGATGAATTCATTGGATGGAGTCCTTCCTCATTGTACAGAATCTCAACCAACATGTTGCAGTTCACTTTTTCTAGCTTTCTATTTGGGAAAGGCTCCCCCTCCGTCCGGGGGACCGTGGCTTTTGCCCGTTCTACCGCCCTATAGTTACGCCAGTGATTGTCTCATCGAAGTTTCTCATGCGCATCTAAATTATAAAGGACATGGGTGCTCATATAGGGCAGTAGGTGGGGGCTCGGGTCCCTCCCTCTAGCCGTCGGTATAGTGAACATTTTTATATTAGCTAACCTTTTTTTCACTATTTCAATACTAAAATGTTTGAAAGCGCGATTGCCGATGACCTTACAAATGCCAGAAATAACCCCTCCCCCCCTCGTCTTAAAGTACTCATATGGACGTCCATGCCGAAGCACCCACATACATTTGGCCTCATTAAAGATTTTCTTTTAAACTTTTAAAATATCACACAACTAATAAGCAAATAAAGCATTTTAGTACTGAAATAATGCAAAAAGTTCCGTATGCTTTACAAATATTCATATTACGTAATGGCATAATTGGGGCGGGGGGGGGGGAAACCCTCCTTGAGTGTACATCACTGTGTTGGGGTTATCAGACGATTGCTGGTGCTCAGCATCCAACGTAATTTTTTTTACAAGCCCGAAGCACCCACATAAACGTCTTTTCCTAGCCCTTTCTGGGAACTTCAAATTATGACTTGGCACTAAAATTTCTGTGGGTGCGGAGCACCCACAGAATTTTTTCAGTGGGTGCTTGAGCCCCGGAGCACCCACGTAGTCGGCGCCACTGGTACGGGTCCTGAGGTATACTCCACCTGGAGTGCGGACTCCGCTTATAATCGCTGGAAAAATTATTTGCACTCTTCAGAAACACAATGATTTTCAATGTTGCCATTCAAAAGTTATATTAATTAGAAGCTAAAGCATAATAAAATCAGAACATCTGTTTCAGCTGTATTTTTAATAATGTAAAAACCTATTGGACACCCTTCGAATTTGCCACCCATTGCGATTTTTCATTATTTGGCGATTGACACATGCTCACAACCTATAATTACTGTTCATGTAAGGTTACCGGAAAACCGTTATCCATATTTTCATTTACATAATCGTTTGCAGATTGGCGTACTTAGCACCACGAATTATACCATCTCGTCGCGCTAGCAAATATCCAAAGTGTACTGTAACTGCTATAATGGCATAGTTAACGCCGCCAAATATTTCTACTGGTAGCAAATAATCCAGCTGGACGAGAACCGGCTTTAAAATAATCTGGCATTTTAATTATTTTTCATTTTCAAGATATTAGTTATTCTGTTTTGGGAAAACGAATAATCGCTAATTCTAAACTCCTGTTGTCTAAGCGAACTTACTATTTGAAAATTGTAACTTTGTGTAACACATTTTGAGTTACTTATTTCATAAAGTTTTTATTTTGGCGTAAAATGGGCGTAATTCTAACTCATGTTTGTAAATTTCACGCGATTCTAGATACTTGGAAACGCTTTGTTGCAAAGGAATGAATGATTTTATGCCAAATCTGGCAACCATTCGGTTTATTTTTTCAGTTTTTTATTAATATCTTCTAAAATAATTCGATTTACGAAATTTAAATCAGCTTAGCAGGTTCCTCGGAATTTTTCGAATCTGTGGGCACCTTAGTCGAAATTCAAATCCCCACGGTTTAGGAGGAGAAACGCTGACAAGCTTTTGACAGCGGCGGCGACAGCGGCCTTTACTTTTTTTTAGAATAGAGAGATAACAAATTCATTACATACCTGCTAACCTGGAAAAATTAACATCAGTAAAATTAGGTGCTTATTTCAAATCTGCTTAGTTGAAATTTGCAACTCACATCAGTGAGACTAAGTTTATTTTTTGTTACTAATAACTTTTGTTACTACTTGTTAAATTAAGTTTATTTCTTGTCAAAATTTTCTTTAATTTATAATTCTTTATATATTATTTTCATTCATAACTGAACCTGCTCTAAAGTTCTTTTTCTTTTCTGTTTTCTGAGGGAGAGGGGGGGGGGAGAGCGAGGTTAAAAAATTAAATTTAAAAATAGGAATCCGTTTTTATTCTTCGGCATTGGAGATTTAAATGAAAGAATATTAAAGGAAAAATATTTACCCTCAAGAGCGATGGAAAAAGATTGAATTGAAAATCTGAATCTGCCCTATTCTATGAAGTTTTGTTTTCTTAATCGGTTTCCTTGAGAGGGGAAGGGGTAAGAAAATGAATTTAAATTCGAAATAAGAATCAATTTTTATTCTTACGGCATTGGAGATTTACATGAACGAGTGCTGAAGGGAAATATATATATTCTCTGGGCCTGGACGGATGCAAAAAGATTGAATTGAGAACTTCGAAAATTGCAAAACAATCCGTAAAATCAATCGTCATATCCGTTCGTCAGTAAATTACCTCCCAAAATCTGTAAATTTTACGGATAATCCGTAAAAGTTGGCAGGTATGTTATTATAACGGTGTCTGTTGCATATGTATGTATAAGCATGTACTCTTAGTTAAAAGTTGCATATTAGACCCTGATATTAGAATACAGTATTTTCCAACCTTTTTTCATCTGCGGACCAGCAAGAAATACAGAAAATATTTCGCGGATCTGCGTCAGCCAAAAAAAAAAATAAAAATAAATAAATAAACATTATACTATAAGCATGTGTTTTATTGATTAAAGTAGCTGTTATGCAAATATAATATTTATTTATAACGATAGTTGCAGCTGATTATTTTTTAATAAATCTGATATACGAGGACCGGCGGTTAGGAGACTATTAGAAGAAGTATACAAGTGACAAATATATTAAAACAAAAAGCAAATGGATTTAATTACCAAAATATATGAGCAAGAGTTAGCTTCTCCACATTTTTTCATATCTATTAAACATTAAATTAAGAATAAAGTGTGCTGATATTAACGTATAACTTTAAAGAATTCTTTTTTAATTCTTCACTTTTTAGGGCACTTTTATGAAAATTTCTATCTTTTTATAGACTAAAGACTGGAAATTTCCCTAAGACTGGAAAAGAGTCAAAAATAATTCAGCAGATGTCTATTTCCCTCAGTATCAAGTTAAACACATATTTTCAACATTTAATCTTTTATCGAAGTTAGGTTTACTCTAAACTTAGACTGTTGATAAAGAAGCTAAATTAGTCTTCTTGTTTAAAGACTTAAAGCTTGGCATGTTTCTCTCTTTAATGAAGTGTTTGTTAATACTTATTTTGATCGTAAAATATTTTGTCTAACTTTTAAGACAAACTATAAATCTATTTCTGCTTTAAAAATTAAAGTAAACGCAAATTTTCATTTGTTTTTTGAACAAAGATTTTTTAAAATTAATTATTAATTAGCTGCTATCATTGGCTGTTGGTGAATAATGAAATTGAAAGCTTTAAATATAATGAACGTTTTGGTGTTAAATTACCTAAATATATATGTTGTAACAAATGCATAACTGATTATGTAATTTTTTTAATATGAAGTTGTTTAATAAGATGTTCCTTTTTATTTTAGTTTAAATATTTGATTTGAATTAAATAAATGGATCTTTCCCCTAAAAATATCATGATTTTTTGAAATTCTGATTATTTGAAATAAAAACAAAAATTAATTAGTTTGTAGCACAAATATTGCACTTAATTTGTTGAAATTTTCAGTATTTCAACTATCATTTTCAAAATTTTTACTAACTCTAGTAAAATGAAAAATGGTTAAGTTATATCTAATTTAAGGAAATTCGGGTAATCAGTAAAATTTATAAGCTACGCACTCTATCATTCTTAAAACACTGCACGTTCACATTCATAACTATTAAAAACAAAATACAACGCAGTAAATAATTTTCCCTTTCCCTCCAAATGACCAAAAGCAGTTATGGAGCCATTAGTCAAAAGACCATTGTCCATTCAGGCATCTCCAAAATGAATAACTTTCTAACTTTGTCTTCCATGCTTCACCGGCCATTCCACTCACCATAAGAATGCGTCGAATCATTATTTTTTTGTTCTTTTTCTAATCGGACGAATACAGTTAGTTTGTCAGACAATTTCATCAAGCATCGGACTACTCAACCATGAACTTACAAGCGGGGAGAGGGAAGAATGGGTATCTTCTTTTCCTTGGCAACGATGATAAAGAGCCATAAAGAGGTCTTTCGAGAATTGAAAACAAATTTGCTGAAAGTTTTTCTTACTTTGTATTCTGTACTGAGATTTGCTGATGTGGGACTGACATCGTTTTTGAGTCACGATTTTTAAATTACTAAAACAGATGTCCATACTTACAGTTGTAGCTTAAGCTTAAAGGTATATTTATACTGTATGTTACAGGCATCAACTTGCATTTATTATCGTTTCTTGTAGTTAAAAAAAGTTTTCTCCCATTCAAATACATTCCGAGAGATTTGAACTTGTTACGAGTGTAGTTGCTAGGTTCAGAAAAATGCTCATAACAATTTCACTGTAAAGCAAATCAACGGGATGTGAGATAAAGGAAACCATTTGCGCATTTTACAGTGCATGCATACTGTATCCCTGTTTAAATTGATAACATCTAAATGTATTACTGTTGCGTTTAACACAGAATATAGACTAAAATACAATTACAATGACATTAAAATATTTTTTTTTCTCGTACACCTAAGAACAGTCTATTGATCACAACTTCTCTCTTGCAGCCCAGTACAGTTCAGATCTGTTATAAAAAATGCCCATAGAAAAAAAAAAACTTGTCACGAAGAGCAGAACAAGTTAAAATATGAGTAAAATCCATAAAGCTTCTCTTTGGACACATAGGGTTGTCAGGTGAAGGTAAAACACCAATTCCATAAAGGTATCCCCGTAAAAAGTCATGAGAAGTCAACAGTCTGAATTTCCGCAGTAGCTATTCGTCTAGGAAAGTTGCTCGGCGGAGGATAGGTCAAAAGTTTACTCCAGGATTTTCCAGCAGTCCGAGTCTTTTATGAGAGTCCGAGATGATTTTTAATTGCATAAGAAAATGTTTTCTTTATCTCACTGCGGATATTGGAAAAGGACAGGGGCAAGATGGCTGGGGCAAAGAAGTGCCAGCTTTTGCTAACCTGTCAGCACATTTGTTGCCTGGAATGTCTCAGTGGCTTGGCACCTACTGAAGAGTGACGGTCCAACCATTGTTTAAAAGTTTAACGAGTAAAATTCGAGTTGCAATCACTCTTTCAGTATCATCTTTTCGGAAGGGTCCCAGAGTTTGGATTGCGGCCTGGGAATCAACAAGAAAAACAGCCTTGGAGTGTGAGGAAATAATAGGGAGCTTTGAGCAGTTTGGCCGATGCCTTCAATTTCAGCGTCAAAATTAGTTGCTGGAGAGCTGACAGTAACATAGCCCCCAAAGAAGTCATTGCAATAAAAAACCGCACCAAAATCACCACCATCAGACTGAAAACCATCTGTGTAAATATGAAGCAAGATATTAGGATAAAGAGTGTGGATCTCAAGTCACTGTAAAATATAAAGTGCTTTACAGCAAAATCCACTGATTATGAATTTTAAACATATTTGAAATATTCCTTCTTCTACATAAGTTGCATGCATATGTACATGAGTTGCATAAAAAGTTGCAAAGGCCTGTTTTGTTTTATTACTATGGTTATTAGATTCGTCAAAATTTTTCATGTGCTAAAGCAGCCCTTTGTGCTATTCTGTACACTTTCTGAATGACAAATTTTGAACTATAGCCATACTCATTAATCAACTCGATCGAGTTATTCCTCTGTTCAGACATTCTATGCTGCAAAACTTTTATGCTACCTCTTCGATACCTTTTAAAGAAACCAGTTCGTTCTTTGTCACGACAAGAGATGGGGCGGATGACCGGTCGTTTTAGAGAATCCTCTGACCGATGCAAACAAAACAATAACGAGCAGAGATAAAAGTGGCTGCCTCAATTACCAATCAAAATCATCCGACCATGGCAAGGTCTCATTTATGAACGATCGAACTTTGCTACTCGCAGCTATGTTCCTTCACACAGGTAAGAGAGGACATTCCGTGGGAAAGGATATTGAAAGCAGGGCCGGTTTAAGACAATGGGGGACCCCAGGGCCACCATTTCTTCGGGGGTCCTATAATCGAACCTGGTTAACGAGAACACTCAAAGGAATAAATATTTGTTCGAATTTAAAATCTATCGTGTTATTTTGCTCAACCCTTTGACGAGCTAGTCGCAAAAAATATAGTTAAATGGTCCCAATGCCGGAAAAGTGCAGCCGTTGCCATTGATCTGTTTAACTACTAACAAAATGGTGGTCGATCGAATAGCCCAGATGGCTGTGCGGCCGCGCAGCCAGCTGTCTCAAAAAGCTTCTTTAGCTCTGCGGCACCAGATGGGCTATTCGATCGATCGCCATGTTGTTGGTAGTTAAACAGATCGATTGCAACGGACTGCACTTTTTAAGCGTTTCGCAGTCTATCCAGTTAGTCTTCTATATTGAGATGAAAATGCTTGCACTTCAAAGAGTTAACATAGTAAATCCGTGCACACAACTTGATGGAACATCTGAATAATCTACCTGTAATTTTCTTGTTTTTACATTTTAAAACAGTGCAGTCTTTACCATTTATGCCTAGTTCCGAGAAAATAAGGGTTCTGAAATCTTAGAATTCACACTGAAGGAAGTTGAGTTTTGCATTCGGGGGAAAACAAAATCAGTGCACTAAGGCTATAAATGAATGCTCCCTGGCTGAAAGTTAGTTAATTTCACGTGAGTGGAAAGGGGGCGAATTTTACTATAAACACTGATAATGGGAAATTAATTTATTTGAGCAACATAGTTAACTATATTTTTATTTCTTCGTATTTATACATACCAATCTTCTTTTGTTTAGGTTTTTCTTTGTTTTTTGTGTGTGTATGTGTGTTCTTTGTAATTTTTCAAATCCCTGTAAAGCTGTCTTATTAATTTTTCGCTACTTTTTTTCCCCAATGGCACACTATGAACAGTTACAGCAAACAAGTGAAGAACAGAAAAATAAATAAATAAGTAAATAAAATGCTGCTGCTGCAACATAGTTCACATTAATCTAATAGGTCTCTAGCCTCCTAGTATAGCTCGGCGAGAGAAGTCTTGTGAAGCACAGAACAGTGGAATAAGTGAACGGAGTCCATAACTCCTCCAGAGCGGCACAGAATGCCTATCTTTGAAGGCACGATATTGAATCTAAAACGATGATTCTGTAAGCAGCCATGTTCAATGGCCAAGCGGGAATCGGCAACTGCTCTACGTCTTGGACCATTACGCAAATTTGAGACAACATTCTTCCATGATTTATTGGATGTACGGTTAACCCTTTAACGCGCAGTGTTCCCGCTCTGGGAACACCAAAATCTGACGTTTTGACTGTTGCCAGTCACGAAGAATAGATTGGATTGCTATAAAAATAGTTGCGGGTGACATAGCTACACCAGAATCCTTTACTTTTTAGCACGTCATTTCCCGTAAAAAAAAATGGTCACTTATTTTTAACAGCACTGTCATTTGCTAGAAAATGGAAGACTGCGAAAACAGCTGGATCGATTGCCCAATGATGAAAAAAGGGCAACCGTTGCCATCGCTCGACTTAACTACCCGCAAGATGGCGGACGATCGAAACGTTCATCGCGTACCACAGATCTAGAAACTCTTATTTGACGCAGCTGGCTGTGCGCGAGCACAACCAGCTGCGTCAAAAAAGGGTAGATCTGTGGCACGCGATGAACGTTTCGATCGTCCGCCACCTTGCTGGTAGTTAAGTCGAAAGATGGCAACGGCTGCCCTTTTTTCAGCATTGGGAAAGGGTTGCGCCTCAAAGGGTTAATAAGATCTTCCTGAGCACGGGCATTGACGGATTTTTTTTACAAGATGTTTAATAGCGCAGAAAGGTATAGGACGAGAAGTCTGCGTGATCAAAGCCCCTTTTTAGCCAGGTAATCCTCATTTTCATTACCTGGAACCCCACAGTGGGCAGGAATCCACTAGAGGACAGTAATTTACTCAAGAGATGACAAATTCTGAAGGTAATGACGACAGTCCATGGCTACTAGGGCAACCTTGGAATCGCAGAGGATAGTAGTTCTGGTGAATAGGGGCCGATTCCCACAGAAAGGATACGAGCGCATTTCTATACAAAGGTTCTCTTAAGATTCTCTTTACCACAAAAATCTAGAAATTCATGACCACTCCTTTTCTTAATTCATACAGACGTCAAACTAAATCCGTGCTTGCCAAACGCAACCAAAATCTAATGAACTGTGTTGCAGCATTTTATTTACTTATCTAGTATGTTTCGTTAATGCATGAACTGTGTGGTTTGATGCCTTAATGGAATTTCGTTTCTAATAAGTATTTTGTACGCATTTCTGATTTCAAAACCGACACCCAAAAATTTACATATCTCTTCCGTAGGCAAAGAGCGCCGTCGAATGAGATCCTATACAGCGGACCACCGGACTCCCCTTGCGTGGAGACATCGGGACATGACGCTGCACAGCAACCATCATCATCACCACCACCATCATAGGCACCACAGGCACAGACCGCCCCCTAGCCCCACGGTCACCACCTCGTCTTCAGACGAGAGGGAAGAGGTGCCCATGGTGAGGGGGGCACCGCCCCCTCTGAGGCGTCCTAACAGCCGGTATGGACAGTATTCACAGTTTTCCGCGGCTGAAGGAGGACCCCTCCCACCTTTCAGGGGTGGTGGAACTCTCAGGTGAGTGCGTAACATGTTCAGTCCTTGTAAAATCCATGCGATTAGTTAAATCAGGTTAGGTACATAGTAAATCCTTTTACATAAAAGCTGTCTCTAATAGGTATTTCCCTAATAAGTCATAATGTCTCTCATATTCGAAATTATAATATCTGAAATTGGCATGTCTTTAAAACAACTGCATGAGAAAGGCTTTATATGTATTAGGGGTACCCAAAGTGTATGCCGCAGCACCCCGATGTGCCGTAGAGAGAGGCAACAAGGGAAGGGGGGGCATTTTACTTTTTTATAGGTCTGTAAATTGTTCAAAATGCAAATTGAACGTGTGAAATCATGAAGTATGCGAATCGAAAGTTGTAAAACAAAATTTCGGAGGGGGCCATAGCTCCGTAGCCCCCTCACTGGAGTCGCCCCTGAGAGGCAAGGGGTGGCGCGAAGCAACCATGATTTTATTAAAGTACTTATTGGAATTTTAAATTACAACTGTTCTTACTGCTTTACTTCTCTAATTTGTTCTTCTCAATCGTAAAGTATGAAGTAAATATATACACATAAAATTAGATTCCACAGATATTGTATGATGAGGATGTCGTGAGAAAATTGTAATTATCTTAAGGGTGCTGCGACTCGGGTAAATTTGAGAACCCCTGATATATTTATGGTTGTGGCTTGACAGGTTTATATGGTTATGGTTTAGCGGTTGTTGATGCAACGTCCATCAACGTTTGGTTTCCTGAACAAGTACTTTATCAAGAGGCGACTGCATCTTGCCGCCTATGCTAGCTGTTATATCTGAATTAAATCTCTCGAACTAATCACAATTCTGTCATGGAGTATGCTTTTTCAAGGTGTACATTTTTACTCTCGCTTCAGAAAAGCGTAACTATTGCTGAAAAAAATAACACGATGAACTTTTAAAGTAGTGGCAGTAATGATTACATTTTAGAGAAAGCACTGTTAAAATATCCGCTCTTCTTTTTTCAGGTCTACGCGAAGCGTTCCAGCTCTGGCGCTGGCTACATGGGACGGAGAGCCCTGCCCAGTCCATGGCCACGGTATGCCACCACCTCCTCTCTTCCACGCAGGAACCATGAGAAGGCACGGGTCCCTGTTCGACATGCGGCCGCCCGCGCTTTTCGGACCTCCCGCGCCGCCCCTACTAGACAAGAAATCCTTCCACGGCTCCATGCAGCTGTTGGGCGGCAATCCTTGGCTTGCCCCGCCCCTCATGAGGCCCAGGCCTTTTGTGATACCGGCCGGAGCCGAGCCACTGCCCGTCAGAGACCCATACGGAAGGCGACCTCCTGGTTACCCTCCCTCAAAGATAGCAGACGAGACGGACTATGACCAAGTGTGCTGCAAGGGGCACCTGATAGTGCTTTGGATCATCCTTGGCGTGGTCACCGTAGGGGTTATCCTGGGCATCGTGCTGGGAGTGACCATCGCCTGATGACAAGACCACAGGCTTGATTTCGGAAACCACTGTTTCATAGTTTGTTGTTTGCTCTGAAAAATATAAATCTTCGGGGCAGAAATGACCCGGATACACCAAAGGCAGTTTGTAGTTCAGAAAAAAACGCTTATTCATCAGCATTCTTAAAATGCATATATATATGTTCGATCTCACCAAAAACTACACTGAGGGCCAAACTTACCAAATCTCACTTATTTTAAACAAAAATTCTCTGTAAGTCACTTAGGAAAACTATATTATCTTGATATGACATCTGTGTTTCAGTATGTTGAAATTCGCCAAAAAAGATATCGATAATAAAGAATGATTGAAGAGTGTCGTTGCTACTTTCGCTTCACAAGAATTCTCGACATCGTAATTGTCGTTAATACTTTTTTGCATCAATGCACTAGTACTCTGAAATGTGTATGCTGTTGTCAAATTAGACTTTTGGAGAATGGAATAGTCGAAGTCTTCGAAGTGCATTTGTTTGGAACAAAATAGTCTGAATTTTAATAGAAGTTGGCAAAACTTGACCAAATAATTACTCGGGTTTCGCTTATACTAACAAAGTGAGAACCTTTGTATTTTTAGAAATGCAACTTTTTTCTTTCTTCTTCTTCTTCTTAATAATATCATTAATTATTTTAACTCTTTTTATAAACAACAGTTTTATTAATGCCGTAAATAATTTTTTTTCTCGGTACCTTGTTAGAGTTCACTTTTTCATCATGCAAGTTTTTCAATAAATTTTGAAATTCGGAATTTATTCTGTCCAGTTGATAGTGAATTCTTGAAAGCTTAGAGCATCTTACAATACTAGTTCTGAAATGCATTTGATAATTCTGTTGGTTGAGCACTTTTGCTAGAATTATTTTATTAATCAAAACATGAACAGCGAGTCCAGCGCAACATACTGACACTTTGCATAATGGATACTTTCATATTCCGATCGTGAAATATGATTGACCTCATACACTCAACCGATTTCTGATATTTGATGTCTCCTTACTACTTAACTGCCTTTGTTGATGTCTACCATTTCTATTGGCCACTCAACGCTTTGTACAAGCCAACTTTTATTCAGTGGTAAAAATGCACCACACAGAGAGAACTGTCTGTTCGTGGTCTTGCTGTTTGTAGAAGCATCGCTGGAAAGTGCTCATGTATAATGAAGTATCAATGAATAAAAACCTTCGTAATAGTTGAAGATGTTGATAAAACGTCGATTTTCAAATAAAAGGATGGTGTTAGTGTTATAAACACTAGTGATTCTATTCTGATTCCAACGGACATAGACTATTTCAGTTGAAACCTGGAGAATGTGGCGCTGTTTGTTTTCTTCATGAATCGTTCTGTCTTAGAATAATTGTAGTTCATGCGAAATAGCTTTCGTCAACGATGGAACAGGTAGACGGAACATGCATTTGTGTCTTCTTAGTCCTGGCCGTTTAGTAACCTCAACCACAACAAAATAAACGAGTGACTTTGTTTCATCACTAATATAAACATATTTTGTAATTAGAAACTCAAGAAAGTGCCATGATGGTCTTCTACTTTTGTATCTAAATGCTCTTTTGTACACATGTTTGATTTTTTTAAATAATAAAGACATTGTTATGTATATTTATTAACTGATATGTATATTTTTATTTCGAATTCTCTTCAACTTTACAAATGAAAATTGCATTACCCTCACCAAAGCATTTTGAAGACATTGAGTAGTTATCTTTGCAGCTATAATGAAAATAAAATTTCAAAATTTTAAGAAAGGTGATGTACAAGACATCATTGACAAATATTAGAAACCTTATGACTGAGTAACAATAATCATAAAAACAGTAAATTATTCACTTTTTTTTCCGACAAAGTATACAAAACTCAGAAAAGTTGCTAAATCTGCAATTTTTTTAAGCCAGGGTATTGTCTAAAAATCTTCAGTGGAGGAATATAGACTTAGAGGACACAAAATAAAACACAAAAATAAAAATGTTAATTCTAGTGAATAGATAAATTAGACTTGCCTCTAAAACTTTCAACTAATTCAGAAAAACCCAATTGAATGCACTGTTAATAGATGTAGATCAACATTTCAACAATAGAGCTAAATTAGCTAAAACCTTTCAATGGAAAAACTTTGAACCATGATTTAGTTCTTCGATCAGTTTAAGCCCCAAGTCATGGTGAAGGTTGATTCGTTCTTCTCCATTGGTTGATTCTTCTCCATAGAAAGGTTGTAGCTAATTTAGCTCTACTAAAGGTTGTAGCTAATGTAAATTAGTACAATCTTTCTATGGAAAGACGTTGAATCTTGATTTGGTGCTTAAACTGATCAAAGAACCAAATCATGATTCGACGTTTCTCCATTGAAAGGTTGCAGCTAATTTAGGTGTATTATATGGTGAAAGGTTGAACTACTTCTATTAACAGTGCACTTTTGTGTTTGATATTCCCCATACTTCAACGTATTGGCTGTGAATTGACTGGTGAACGATTTCAAATATCATGGTCTAAGTTTTAGCAGAGCGTTAAGTCAAAAAAGCATTTTGTTAAATCAAACTTTTGATGGGGAAAAAAAAAAAAAAAAAACGGAACAAGTAAACTATTTAACTAAACAATTTTTGTGAAATTCAACTAAAAACCTTTTATCGTGTATGTATATATTTCTTAATTAAACTTTAGAGATTTTTACAAAAAAAATTCAACACCAAAGTGTTAAAGGTTATTAATGAAATATTTAAAAAGTAGCGATAAATTAACATTTTAAAATTATTTTCTTTAGAATTAACCCGAGATTAATCAATTCCAAATGAAAAAGGAAATTAAACATTAAAATATTCAATGTTTACTTTTATAATTTTAAAAGTTTACGTAATTTTATAGATACAAATTAAGTCAGTGCAGATTAACGGCTTAATTGGTTTAAGCATTATATCAACTTTTTTATAGAAGCTATTCAAATTGGATTAAAAATATGGACTACTAAAGAAAAGAACGAAATCTTGTTAAAGAATTAGTTGCAATCTGATGACCCTTAATAGTAACACGTGCATTAAAAATCTCCATATGCCTCTTTATCTCAGCTTTCTCTTTCTAAAATCCCAGCTAATCTGAAAATGAAATCACATGACAGAGAATATTAAAATAAAGACGAGTACTGTTTAGTTTCACTAATGACGGTTTCATTCGTTTTCAAGGAGATTTTTAGCGTTTTTCTTTGGTACAGTTGAATCAGTATTCATTCAAAATGCTAATACATTCCTGTACTGTGATTTCACGTACATGGCACATGTTGGCTACGCTCCTATCCAAAGAATGTTGAAAAAATCTTTTCAAAGTCAGCTACAGTGCTAAACTGCGAAGCTAAATCTTACATTTTAAATGTTTTCCATATTTTTGTACAAATTGTTTAAATTTTTCCTTAATAGCCTATTTCACTTTAAAAAACTTACATTATTCCTAAAATGTTCTAAAATGCAATAGTTTTGTTAGCTTGACAGTAATATTTCAGTTTATTAAAGAACTATATCAATTAAAACACTCACAATTTTGCAGTTTGTAACACAATCTATTAATTTTAATTGAGGTCTAATATAATATAAAGATAAAATGTGTAAATAACAAATTTTAATCATTCTTTTATTTTTATTTTTTTATTTTAATTTATTTATTTTGTTTCTTTTTTATTTTAGGTAAATATGTTGTTTTTTTTAGCATTAATGCTGTTATTTTTAAAACTTTTTGTATACGGGAAAAAAAGTGGATTTTCATGTTTGTATTAATTTTTACTATTTTCATGAAAATTTACATTCACGTCAAACTTAAAAAGTTTAATTAATAATTTTATGAGCCGTTTAACAAATTAATTAGTTAAATTTTATTATTTCTAACCTCTAGTGAGAGTTAATAATTTATTATGATTTTAGTATCGTTTAAGTCTATTGAACTATAAGTCATATCACAGCTAAAACTTTTGTAATGAAAACTTGATGATCTTTGTGTAATGCAATTCATAAAAATATTTTCCTAAATGTATGCTGTAGATATAAATAACTAACACTGATTTAAACAAGCCTGTTCAGTGTTTTAAAAAAAGGATTGAATTAATATGAAAAAACAATGTTAGTTTTAGTGATGCAACGGATATCAATTTCGCCGAATACCGAATATAGCCAAACTTTCAGCCGGATATCCGGCCGGAGTATGTTTTCTTCTTTTTTGTTTTATTTTCACTAGTTTTCTTAGATCATTAAGCTATTACTTTTATCTTTAAATTTTCTCATTAGTTTCAAATCATTTAATTAAAAAATCAGAAATCCTTTTGGAATCATTTCCTTGAATTTAGTACCAGTTTTACTGCAAAAGTCATACAAATAACAATGTCATGTATGTTCACCCTCAAGAGTTAGATAAATATCTTAAAAGATCATTTCTTGAAAGAAAAACATCTCCAACTGTTGGAAAATCAATGTAACAAATTTCCTTACTTTATCAAAATTAGTGGGGGAGTGACATTTTCTCACCAGCCAGCAGTACTACAGCAAGTACACTATTCTCATAAGCAGGGTTAATTGATGGGGGGGGGGAGGTAACCGAATTCTCAAAAGATTGAAAAACAGTGTTTTTGTACATTAATTTCTTCCAGTAATAATTTACTCTAATCTTAATAAAGATAGAAGTACTTTTTTCCCCCTATGTTCTATACATGATAAAAATACATTCTAAAAAGTAATGAAAGCAAAATATTTTCCCAATACTTTGTTTTTTCGCATTTTTTATTATTGCAGTTTTTAGAATTTATTAATTTATTATGTTTATTTACGTTATTTCTCTGTATATAATTTTAGGGAGGATGTACTGCCGGATATTTGTAATATCTGGCTACTGCCAATTATCCGGTATATTGGCCGGATGCAGTTTGTTTGTCAGATATCCGTTGCATCCCTAGCTAGTTTAAAATAGAATTAATTAATAACAAATTTTAAATTTCTTTTTTCTTTTAATCCTTCTAGGATTCGCTGTAGAAAAAGAAAGACACGAATAGAATAATTTTATAGTATTGAAAAGTATACGAATACGGATCATTTTTATCGAAACTAATACGAACACGGATCTTTATTTTCTTACGGAGCTTCACGGATACGCATATCAGGCATGCCTGTAGTTCGTTATAGTGATTAGGCTTCAAAGTATGTAACTTTTTTTTTTTCATTTTTTTTAACATATAAAAAATATTTTAAAATAGCGTTTGGAAAAATCAAGACAATGTGACTTTTGAAATTACCAATCCATAATAATACTAGAAAACGCTCAAATTTAAATGTTCTTAGTTAAAATTATTATCATCGTTTCCTGGAAGATGTGAAATTATATAGGTATATATATATATATATATATATATTGCTGGATTAATGATTTTTCTTACTGATTGAATAAATAAAAAAAAAATAAATTATCTTTCTTGAATACTTGTAATAATAAAATCAGACTGTATGTATTTCTTTTGCAAGAGTGTGGTATTCCAATTCAACGATTCCTCGAAAACTATAAATAGTGGCACGAGTTGAATTTCCACAAAACAGAGGAATCTTGTGAAAGTAAAATATATTTCCTCCGTTCGCCGAAAGAAAGCGACTGGCCAAAAATACTTCCAGTTTGTTGTACTCATTTTAAATAGCTTGTTATCGTAAGTCCTCCGAACATACTGAAACATCATTTTAATTAACTTTAAATTAATTATTTTAATTAAATTTTAGTTGTTGAAACCGCACAACTGCAGAAAAAAAAACACGCCCACTTGCTCTTTATTGGGCTATCGTTCGTCGTTCAGCTAAATTACATATACCACTCGCTTACGACTAACGTACACTTAATTTACTATACATAAAATTTGCATAAGGGGTCATCTTCATGTTTAAATAAGCATCAACTTTCCCCCCCCCCCTATGTTAAAATAGTTTTTCATATTTCAGCTCATATCTCGTTTAACATCGATCTTAAGACGTTGATGTTCCCCTTACTATTTGAACTAAATTGCCCAAACATAATTTACTATTATTATATTTTTTAAAGAAATTATTAATATGAATTATGATATTAATATTCGAAGAAAATATGACTAGCAACCCAACTAAATTTCAGCGGAAATATATGCAGAAAATAATTTTACATGGCTGTGCAAAATTTAAAATTTTTACGTTCAGTAGCTTCATTTACTTTAATTAAAATGTCTTATTTTGATGAGTTAATGGGCTGTATATATAAATTTAGATTTCTTTTGCACAAAAATAGTAAAAGTTAGCGGTATTAAAAAATAGCAAATTTTAAAGCAAATCAATTGAAATTTTGTACAGTTTGATAGTGATTCTATAAAGCATCTATTGATGCGTCCACTACTATATTAAACTACAAATAAAAGATTTTCCCTGTATGAAATTCGATGCAGTAGATGTATGTCTTCCAATACAGCGTCCTATTTCTAAAAAACTAACATCCTCAACATAGACAAGAATTTAGCTTTTTTTTTATATTTGAAACATCAGATCTCTGAACTTTCCCATGTTTTATCAAACATTCAAAATGATATTTTGCTGTCTAAATTTTCATCAGACGTAAATTAAAATACCGCAAATCTTATAAATAAAAATGAAATTCTGTTTGTTTGTTTGTTTGTTTGTTCGTTTGTTTGTTTGTTTGTTTGTTTGTGGATTTGAGTTGTATACAAATCCACAAAAATGGACCTATCAGCCTGAAATTTTGCACAGATATGTAAAATAATATAGAATAAATCATAGTCCACTTTAAAACTTTGAAAGTCCACCCGTTCCCGGAATTTAAGAGATTTTTTATGTTCTCCACGCAAAAAGTTTTCCGTAATTGTAACCCCTGTAGTGAAAAAAGTGTGAAATAAGGATCGTGGTTGCCATGTGTGGCGATTTTGCCGAATAAGATGTTTTAAATTCTCAAAGTAAAAATAAAAGAATAATAATGATTTTTTTTGTTAGTTTATATTCGTAAGGTTATATTTTTTTTAATTATAATATCGTGTGCATGGGAAATCGGAGCAGGAATGAAATGTTTTATACGCTAAACAATAAGAATTGAAGATTTTCGAGGCTAATATGTTAAAATTTTTTAGTTTGGCGAAAAAATAAAATGGCTCAAATGCCGAGAAAGTGAGTTCTAGCGGTTTGCACAGTTTCCTGCTTGGCGCAATTTACTGAGAGCTTAAGGAAACGGATTTTTGAAAACAAGTGCAAAGGTTTTATTAGAATACATCGTTAAATTTTAACGATCCGTGCGAAAATAATGCAGTTATTAAGGGATTTCAAGCGATCTATCTTCAGCATTCTCGCGATTTTGAGGAGGATTCTAACGCTTGGCGCTATTTATCGTAATTTAATCGTCTGCTATTTGGGTTATGAATACACCTGCGTATAAGTTTTTGAAATTTTCATTCAGTTGGAATTGTGCATTTTTCTGAGCAGCTTTTCTGCATCTAATGTATTACATCCAGAAAAAAGGATGTTAGAAATATCAATTTTAATTTTGTTTAATCACACTCATGAATAATGATACACTTTCCAACTTAATGAAAGAAGGAACGAAAATAGGGAAGACCCATGGATTATAACTCTTTTTATATATAGCACTTTAGTGCGTATTTAAAAATCTGAAAGTGTGTCAGATTTTCTATGATTCTAGCGCTTGGCGCAATTTAATGAGAGGTTATTTTTAAAAACAAGCGAAGGTTATCTTATAAATAAAAATGAAATTCTGTTTGTCAATTTGTTGATTTGGGTAGTATACAATTCCACAAAAATGGACCTGTCAGCCTGAAATTTTACACAGATATGTAAAATAATATAGAATAAATGATAGTCCACTTTAAAACTTTGAAACTCCACTTAAAAACATTTTCCTCCTGAATGGTTCTCTTAATTTCCGTTCCCGGAATTTAAGAGATTTTTTATGTTCTCCACGCAGAAAGCTTTACGTAATATTAACCCCTGTAGTGAAAAAAGTGTGTGAAATAAGCATCTTGGTTGCCATGTGTGGCGATTTTGCCGAATAAAATGTTTTAAATTCTTAAAGTAAAAATAAAAGAATAATAATGATTTTTTTAGTTTATTTTTTTAGGTTATTTTTTAAATTATAATATCGTGTGCGCATAAGAAATGAGAGCAGGAATGAAATGTTTTATACGCAAAACAATGAGGATCGAAGATATCCGAGACTAATATGTAATTTTTTTTAGTTTGGCGAAAAAAAAAAATGGCTGATAGGCCGATTTTTAGAGAGTGAGTTCTAGCGGTTTGCACAGTTTTAGGCTTTTGGGCGCAATTTACTGAGAGCTTAAGAGAATAGCATTTTTGAAAACAAGTGTATAGGTTTTTCTTAGAGTACAGCATTAAATTTTAACTATCCGTGCAGAAATAATGCAGTTATTAGGGCATTTCAAGCGATGTAGCTTCAGAATTCTCGCCAATTGAGTACATTGATTTAACTTGGGGGAAATCCGCCAAATTTCAGAAAATTGAAATCTTCGCATTTAGTACATCGAGATAACGATGAATAAAACATGTTATAGTTGATAATTTAAAAATGCGGCTGTATTAAGGGATTCCACTTTTCAAATAAATGCCTGGCGGTCGAACCATTTCCCATTTTGATTGCTGCTAAGTCAATGCTTCGAATGATTCCCTGAAAAAACTCTTGCAAAATGGCGTATGCTGGCACTGGTACTTAGATTTGAAACTGGATTTTACTTGAGACTGGTATATACGTATAATAAGACTGGTTATAGATAAAAATGAATGTTGGTATGTGTGTAGGAGGTTGAAAAACTCCAGCACCGTTTCACCGATCTCCATGAAATTTGGTTCACCTAAGTCTTTTATCATGGAGAAGGTTTTTATGCTATCCGGTTTCCTCTAACTTTTCACTAGGTGGCGCAGCAGAACGTCGAATTCTGTTCCGTTTAGCCGTTTGCTATGCGAATATCGTCCAACCAATTTCGATGAAATTTGGTACACGCGAATATTAGAACACGGAGAATATTTTTCACTATCCATTTGCTGTAACTTACCGCTAAATAGCGCTGCAACGCATCAACTTCTATACCGTTCGACCGAACGGCATAAAATTTTTTATACTTACACATTTGAGAACGAAGAATATATTCTAACTGCGTTACTTTTGATGTTACTCACCACTAGATGGCACTGCAATGCATTATTATTTTAACTCGCCACTAGATGACGCTGCAGCAGGCCAAATTTTTGACCATTCAAACGGTGGCTATGAAAATCAGTATACATAGCTATTTGAACAATGAGAATATTTTGGCGTTATCCATTTTGCTATAACTCGCCACATGACGGCGCTGTAGCAAATCATTACTTTAATTAACCACTAGATGGCCCTTCAGTGTATCACTTCTTGACTGTGCGAATGATCGCTATGAAAATAGGTATACATAGATATTTGAACACGGGGAAGAGTTTGGCACGATCCATTTTCCTATGACTTGACACTAGATGTCGCGTCAACACATGAACTTCAAGACTATTCAGCCGATCGTCATGAAAATTGGTATACATCGATATCTGAATGCGAAGAATATTTTTGCCGTATCCGTTTTGCTAAAACTCGCCACTAGATTGTGCTACGCCGCATCGCCTTCTGCACCATAAAAACGATTGCCTCAGTATGCATGATTATTGAACATAATATAACGCGATATCCATTTTGCTATATCTCTTTATTACAATAAATAGTAATCACCACAAATCGTAATATCAAAAAGTCCATTCATTCCCGTGCGAAGAACGGGTACTTCAGCTAGTGTTTTATAAAATGCACACTGCAGACTATATTTTAAATGAAGAAGGTGAAATAGCACACAGTGATAAAACTGGGTTGGCAAAAAAGTAATTGCGTTTTTTTACGCGAAATTCAAACAAATATTTACAATTTGGTATGTGTTTCATAAAATCCCCACATTGACAACAATAAAAACCGTTAGTAGAAAATAATTTAAAGATACACCAGAATTTTCTTTAAGTCTTAATGTAGTAATTTATTTATTTTTTTTTTCAGTGTTGCTGGCATGTTGAAAACAGCTAGAATTGAGAAAATTGTCTACATTTACCACCGTTACATAAAACCCTTCTTCATGCTCGACCACAGCTGAGTAACATTCATGCTTGTATAGTCAGGAGAGCAGAAAACAGCCTTCTCACTCCTCACAACATTTCACCGTCTAAGAGAACCTTTAAATACTCAATTACAATTTCAAAATTAGAAAGATTTTCAAAATCGAAAGCAGTCGTTTTTCATTTTTTTAAATCAATACGGATCAGTGATAATTGCTACGGACCACGGAAGTTATAGTCACTGGTCCTTTGAACTACTGACTAAATATTCTAATTTCTACCCATGATATTCTCAGTACAAAAAACTATAAAGCTAGAAACAGTATTTTCTTTGTAAATAATATTTCTATTAACTATCGCGAACGAAATTAATCAAAAGCCAAAAATTCGGAGCCTACATATAGCGTTCTCAATTTACAGATAACCCCTTAAAATTTGTGAAAATTTATATTTAGGGTAATTTGAAGGTTTTCTATTGCTTAATAAAGTCAAAATAGAGTGTTGACATTGAAAGAAAGGAAGATGATGCAGAATTAAATAGGCCCCACCAGTGGCATAGTGCATTGCGCACTGAACTGGGAGACGGAAGAAAACAGGTTCGGAACTAGGTCGCGTTCCGTGGTTTCCTCCGAAACTTAGCGTAAATACGGGTTAGGACCCCATAGAAAGACCCCCCCATGAAGGGCACCCCAACCCTCGGCCTATACCCCACGCGTAGCTAATCGGCCGTAATCCCACAAACAAACAAAGCAGAATTAAATATAAAGACGGCTCCTTATGCAAATTAAATTGATAGAAAAATAAAGTATACTTTATTTGCAAACGAAAGGTATAGATGACTTTGCTGTGTGACAAACGACGGCCAAATAATGAGCAAGTATCCGTTTGTGTGTGTGTTTTCCCGGAACTGCACGTACGAGGTCAGATCAAAAAGTAAGTTGCACTTCCATGTTATGGCTATTTATTAAATAACCTGTACAAAAGTAACACGGCGATGACAGCATACAGTGTAAGTTCCCTTTTCCACATAGTTCCCAAGATACTCTAAACATTTCTCCGAACGGACAACGAACTTTTCGATTCCGGATGCATAGAAATCTCCTCCAGCGCCATGTAACCACACGGAGACAGCTGCTTTCAGCTCCACATCATTTAGGAATCGTTGTCCACAGAGATCCTTTTTGAGCTTGCCGAAAACATGGAAGTCACATGGCGCTAAATCGGGACTGTATGGAGGATGCGTGTGAACTGCTGCAGCGATTCATGTTTGGCTTGCAACTTTTCAAAGGTTGCCCGCCCATACCTGGTTTAGCGTTAGACCCTAGTTTAACTTTTTGTACCGCAGTTTGAAGCCACTGCACTAATAGTCCAAGAGCCTGAGCCAAAAAAAAAGAATTTAGCAAGCCTAGTTTTTTTTTTTTTTTTTTAAATAGCTTATTGCATTTGTTGTGTACACAAACAACTGCGGTCTGTCAAGTAAAAGGGAGAGCAGGTATCTCTGTGTACTGCAAAAGCTGTCGGTTTTAGCAAGGTAATAAAAGGAATTTAGCAAAGTTGGAAATCGTTATACAAATTATGTTGCATATAAATGAAAATTATGACAGTCAGTCATAACTTTCATACATGGTGATTGATACACATTGTCATGGTTTGATTTCCTACATTCTTGTCAGTCATAATATGACATTCAATTGTAAAAGAGTTACAATTGAATGTGGTGACAGAGCTGGTCAGTCGTCCCCAATGTATGAGCAAAAAATAAATACTGACCAATTCGTTTACTCCATTACAGAGATTTCAGACTTTTTTTGGCTCTGTCTCTCCGACTATAAGCTATCATGGCTCAATAAAATCGCGATTGCAGTGTCAATATTTGTGTGATTATGGCAACGCTACGCTAGGGCGATCTGCCAAGGAGGGGGGTGCCTTGGTAGGAAGACTTTTTGAGGGGTTCTAACGCGTATTCACGTTACAGCTAAAGAAAACCTACCAAAACTCCAGACCGTTAGATCGACAGTCGCGCGATGGGACCCGAACCCGGGACCTTCACACTTCAGCCGTTAACCGTTTTCAGTGAACCACTGTGCCATGGTGAGGCGTTGCAGTGTCAATAAGGCTTGTGGTGGGGGGGGGGGTCTTTTTACACAAATCTACAGGATTGGGTTGGCTTACGCAATTGCAGACTGCACTAGCAAAAGTGCATAGTTTAAATTGAGAAATGGAAAAAACTAAAATGCTGAAGAGAGGGGTGAGGGGAATAAACTCACTCCAACAGAAAATATTGTACAGTTCTATTACCTCCTCCCGATAGAAATTTGCCCTTCAAAAGTTAACAATGTGAGATTTAGAAAAGAAAGGGGGAAAAAAAAGTGTTCAGTTTAAACTGATTCGGATTCACTCCTGCTGATATTACATCCGGTGTATGTTTTGTATATTGTATTTTATTTTTCCAATACAGCCTGAAATGGAGTTTTCAAACGATGGGCAATTATTAGCTTCAATCTTTCTGTTCTCAAACATCCCGTTCGAATACTTAAACATCAACTAATGGAGCGGTTCCGGCCGTTTGAAGCACCCAATGGAGAAAAAAAAAATAATAATTATATTGTATTAGACACAATTTTTACAAGTTCACTGAGCGTGGAAAAGGCATAATGTATAACTGGGCAAACGAAATTCCGCCACTGGGTCAGTGGTAGATGCATTATGGTGGTATAGTGGTGAGATAAGTTCAGAACTCTAGATAGGCAAAGCCGATCTCCCCTCCTAATAGGGCTCTGTAATTTAAAATGACTCTAAAGAATGTCCAGAAAGAAGAAATGTAAGAATTTTTTAGGTTTAGGTACTAGAAGGTTTATTCGGTTTAGGTAGAAGAAGGTGAAGAAAGCAGTAGAAAAATAAGTCATGCCATGCGTATGGATTACAATCAAAGACTTTCCAACACGATCTTACTTGTGCTGATCGGTGCACAGATCTAGAGACCCTTTTTTGATGCAGCTGGCTGTGCTGCACAGCCAACTGCTTAAAAAAAGTGTCTCTAGATTTGTGGCACGCGATGAACGTTTCGATCGTCCGCCATCATGCTGGTAGTTAAGTCGAGCGATGGCAACGGCTGCCCTTTTTCCAGCATTGGGAAAGGGTTGCGCCTCAAAGGGTTAAGTCAACAAGGTACTCTTTTGCGGAGCACCGTTTGTGAAACCCTGGATTGTATAGTCTTGTGGTATTCAGTTTAGGGGTGCACATCTCATTGATAAACTTTTTGAGAAGAGTACGAGACTTATTAGACATCACCAGCCATACATTGCTCGTGACACGAGAACGGTATGATCCTCGTTTCTGGGTTCTGCCTTCGAGAATAGAATAGAATACCAAGAAAAGAGCCAGGCCCCAGAAGGCGTTGCTGGTAGAGTCTGGCTCGGGCGCCTGCCTTCGGGGAAAGGAAAATATGAGAGTGCCCCACGAAATGACCGCGAAATAAGCTTTTCTTTGGCATCCGAAAGGAACGATTTCCTTTCCGGGTCACACGGGGAAAGTCGCTGACCTCTCGCACGGTCGAAAATGCAGAAAGTAGAGCCATCTATTAGCCAACGGTGAAAAGAAACTTAACCCATTCATGCCTAGCGCCCCTTTTTTTGGGACGGCATTTTCGCTATCAGTTGAAAACGTTATTTATTTTTCCTATCCTTTATTCACGAGTATTGAACCTCAACTCCACAAAATATTTTAACTTGACCCATTAGGATTTTGACATTTCAATTTTTATGCATGAAGATTTCAAAAGAAATCATCCCTTGTTCAAGAAGTTGACATCAGAAATTTATCTAGTATTGCTGGTATTAGCAAAAATCGAA
Source organism: Cheiracanthium punctorium (assembly GCA_038373885.1). Taxonomy (NCBI): domain Eukaryota; kingdom Metazoa; phylum Arthropoda; class Arachnida; order Araneae; family Cheiracanthiidae; genus Cheiracanthium; species Cheiracanthium punctorium. The sequence continues at coordinate 31,470 of JAWZYV010014786.1, forward strand.
AAAAGTCGCAAAGATATCTGGGCACAAATGGGTTAATCGGACACTCTGATCAACTTTTAATTTTGATTGAATTTCTGTCCTGTCGAGTACGAGTCGATACCTATTTATTTGAGCACACGTGGCCACGATGGTATGCGCATACAATCTCCTCTGTTAATCGTCTGGGAGCATACTCTTACAATGCATGCGATTCAAACAAACCCAATTCATCCATCATGGCAGACATTTTTCTGTCTTGCCTTCTTATTAAATACACTGTTGTTGTTGTTGTTGTCGTGTCCATGGATAGACGACACTATCCATGGAAAGAGGGGTGCCATTGCCCCCTAGGGGGTTGGACTTCTACTTGTTGGTCCCCCTAATTTTGAACCGACTCCAGATGAGGGACCAACCACCACCTGAAATCAGCACCCCCAGAGGTATCGTTTAACAACTTGGAGTACATTGGAGCCACGACAGATTTTACGTGCACCAACTCCCATTAGCATACACGGTTCCACAGCGGACGAGTCGAGAGGGAGATGACCCTCCCAAGCACTGGCCAAGCCGGATGTAGCTTCACTTGTCGTGTTCTTATGGGATCGGAGTTTAGCGCCCAGACCACTGCGGGACTAAATACACTGTGTCCCACCTAAATAAAGCCACCTTGATTTTCTGCTGCAACTGGATGTGAAACAGACCAGTAAGAACGAAACAAATGTATTAAGAAAGTGCATACACAGAAATACGTATTTAAAAGGAAAAAACTGACTCCCTGCCCCACCTGGGCAGGAATAAAAAATAAATGTGTAAAAAAAGAGAAAGAGAAAAGTGTACTGCTGAAATAAAGCCAGTACTGTTAATAGCCAATACATTCGCCATGTTTACATATGACTTTCTCGGTAATATGTACTCATACGACGCTACACGTAGTATGCATATCATTCATCAACCCTTGGAGGACGCTAACATCAGTATTAATCCAGTGTTCAAAGATGACCGAATTCAATTCTGCCACAGGCTGGAACTGTCTGACATTTGCATATCCATCCCTACTACGAATGGACGCGAGCCTTCTCGCGGTCTCGCAATTTTACGAGACGAGACTGCGAGACGAAATCTCCAAGACTGCGAGACGATACCACCGGGTGCGAGACGATACCCCGGATCAGCTCTCGCGCGAGACCACGCGACCAGTCTCGCGGTCGCGTGCTAAAACTGATAGCTATGGTTATAATCTGTACCTCAGGTATATAAGACATCGCGTACAAGTCGGTACTCCAAAGAAACTGGAATTTTACAATAAACTTTCAAATGGGCATTTTAAATTATTATCCTGATATTAAAAAATGCATTTTGCAAATGAGTCTGTAATTTTTCTTGGAAGTATTTAAGTGAATTATTGAAACTTTTTCCACGGGTATTGAGTCGAGTGTAGGTAAAATACATTTATTAAGGAAGTTACCCCTGCAGCTGGAGCACTCAGAGACCTGTGTTTAACAATGGGTGTCCTATGCTGAATTTTCTGGGTCCTTTTTTGCAACAACATTACAGAAAACACTTATAATTTTAACATGCAGGCGTAAAAGTTGGTTCTTACGCAGGCCCGAACTGGACCGCTGAATCGGCCCGGGCGATTCGATCAGACAGACTCCCATCTTCCTTCGTGTACGACAAGAACCAAACAAAATAATGGAGTTTTCAATGCATCCCTTCTCATTAATTTAGTAGGAAGCTTTCCAGAGCTGAAAATTACGGAAAAGTGGGAAACAGGTTTTTACAGACTTTTAAAGTAGCCTAGGGCAGGGCTTCTCTGTACCATTTATTTTACATATCTGTGCAAAATTTCCAGCCCATGGTTCTAGCAGTGTAGAATTGTATACCGAAAAAACAAACAAACTTAATTTATTATAATACATATAAGAATAATTATATATAACATATGACTATTTACATATTAGCTCTTACACGCGACTTCGTCCGCGTCGGCTTTAGAATTAGGTCCAGACAGAAATGAAGCATGTGTGAATAACAAATATGTGTTTGCACTAGACACAAAAGTAACTATCTAAACATTTACTCATTTTAAATGAAATATAATACATGGTAGCAGGGGCGTAGTCAGAAATTTTTCATGGGGGGGTTACGACTACTACAACTCATGTATGCGGTGTGTGATAATGTAGTGAAGAATATACATTTCTTATGGCAAAAAATTTCTGATGGGGTGTTATGACCCCCTAACCCCGCCCCCCCTCCTGGGTACGCCCCTGCAGGGTAGTATACTTTATTTAAAATAAGAGAGTATGCAGGGTTACTAAATTTAGATTTTTTTACGCATTTGGCGAATGGAGACAGTTATGACAATATTTAAAAACTATTTTGAATGTTCTTGTAAAAGAACTATTTATGCTACGTGCATGAATTTTAGCCTGTAATACTCAGGAATAGTGTAGCTTTCTATCAGTGAAGAAAGTTTTGGAATCGGTTCAGTAGTTACAGAGATACACATAGAGCGTAATGTAATTCTTATGAGTTTCCCTGTAAAATAATTACTTGTGATACATGCATAAAAGGTAGCCTAAATTACTCAAGGCCCTACCAGCGGCTGAGAGGTTCTGCTCTCGAAATTGGAAGGTGGGAAGTGCCAGGTTCAAGGTTCACCACGCCTGTCCACCTAACCGTTCGGAGTTTTCTGTAGTTTTCTCCAAAACCTCGTGTAAATACAGACTAGGATCCTTTAGAGAGTCCCCTAAAGAGGGCATTCCCCATATAGGCTTAGGACCCTAGCGCAGTCAATCGGCCTTAATCCACGAACAAACAATAATACTCAGGAATAGTGTAACTTTCAATCAATGAAAAAAAGATCTAGAACTGATGATGTTTCCGTCCTGCAAGGATTGGTAAATGATAATGATATATAACATCGGTAATGATACTACATAATGATATTACATTCGTAATAATATATTACATCGACTATATGATAGTGTGATTTTTGCCAAATTTTATGGCTTTTAAAATTCTATTTCAGCTCTATCTTAATGAAATTCTTATTTTTAACAGTAAATATAAATAAATAAATACTTCATATAAGTAGATTAAACTGCGATAAAATCAATAAACATCCAGTAACTCTCTTAAGGCCCTTTCAGTGATCCAGAGACATGTCGCGGGTCGCTAGCAGTAGGGTGCCAATAGCGGAACCAATTCTTCAATAGTGTAACCATTTCCTTTAAAAAGGTGGTGATACTCCGGTATTAAACCAACAAAAGATAATTGGGGACCGTGAATAATATTGCGATTTCGCACATCCCCCATCTATTGTTCGGTAGAGGACACCCCAAGTGTCGCAGCTTCCTAACCATGTGGAATTTCCCCGTTCAAATACATTGTAGCCGCGACATGTCTCTGGATCACTGAAGGGGCCTTTATTCAGCTGGTCTTTAGAAATGTGAATACGACCACTTAAGGCTATTTATTTATTTATTTATTCTGTAAGAAGGAAAAGTTTTTATGAAAGGTATTCGCAGAAAAAGATTTTTCTAGGGTATTTTTCCAGGTTGTTGGTGTCACAGCTTTTATATGGAATGGACCCCCTCTAAGAGAAAGTTCTTTGAACTTCCCTGCAATGTATTACCAATGCACATCGAATATATAATCCTTCGAATAGACAAAACATCAACATCCCCTTGAAAATACGTATTCGAGTGAAATTTCGTAGTAAAATTTCGTATTTTGGCGTCACAAATAATGGTTTTCTCTTTAACAAAGTATTTATTCTAAAAGAAACATAATTATCAAATATCTTTCGGTGAATGTCTTTTGGGGATTTTTTTTTAATAAGCTAAAATGAAAAAGCAAGATGATAAGAAATTTTGCTTACGCTCAAATACTTCGTTGAATGAGTAGGTGCAAGGATGTACCCAGGGGGTCCCTGGGTACGTCCCCAGGGAGGGGACCCCCCCCTTTCGAAATTTCAGTTTTTGTTAACAAAATAATAATGATGAAGTCTTTTTGTGAAAAATTCTGCCTTTTTCACCGTTTGGACACCCTCCGAAATTTTCGGACCCTTCCCGAAATTTTTTTCCGAGTACGTCCCTGGGTAGGTGTACACGTTCACATCATTACGCTAGTAGTGTGTTATCTCTAGAATATAAGCATGCAGCTCTTCTCTTTTCTAGATCACGCATTTGTTTCTTCCATTACATTTTCATACCATTCTTTAAAAGAGCTAAGCAATAAAGTACAATATCAGTTCATTTATTTACCGGTACTAATAAAGATCAAATTAAACAACAATGGTCGTAGTCGATTGCAGAAACTGAAGATATAAGTTACCTAAAGAACAAAATGCGACATTTCAAATATTCACCGTTCCAGTTTCAGGATGTCCACTTGCCCTTGTCTTCAACTACTGTCCCAGACGTACTGACAAATGTAGCCGACTGGTCTGGCACAATCGAAGTCGTTCCACATGTAATCCATTTCATTCATCATCTGAACACACTGCTGGGTGCCCCCTGAATCATTGGGCTGGTCGGGACCCCAGACTGTGTAGTTGCCCAGAAGCTGTCCGTTGTCGTAGTAAAAGATGCCCTTCCGTTTTCGCACACCAATCCAGGCCTGGAGAATGTTTCCCTTCTTCATCAAAGCTGAAAAAAGAAAGAAAGAAGATGCAACGGAAACGTGTCGACGCAAATCTGTCCACAAATTATGTCGACAGAAAATACCGCACTGAACGAAATAGCACTTCAGTGCTAATAAACACTAATGTCTCGTTTATATTCAGCCCACTTTCGCGGCAGTGAGCAGGACAAACGGAAGTAACAGGAGTGTGAACACCTTACTCGTCCTGCTCATGCCAAAGACCTTTCTTTGCTGACCTCCCTGCCGTGCGCGCTTCCCCTTGAAAGGATTTTAAAGGCAGTGAGGAGGGAAGTACAGTAGAAAACTACTGCAGGAGAAGGCGAGTACAGCTGAATGCAAAACGCTCACTGCTATTGGAGCTGCCGCGAAAGTAATTCCTGGGGGAAAATCCGAGAGGAAAATGACTGAATGTAAATGGGATATAACGTAACAGAGTGGCAGCTAGATTAGTCTTAGCCCACCCCAGAAGAATTTTAGATTACTCTAGAAAAATTATATTTTATATTGCAAGAACAGAAGAACAGGTGGAGCTAAGGCCCGACCAAGTACCTTCTTAAAGCCCGCTCAGTTACGTACAAGGGATAAAAATTATAAATATTTCAAAGTGATGTTCTGACGTTTCACGTACGTTATTTAAGTGACAATCGATTGCGCATCCTTCTGCGCAACTTCTGCTACTGGATTTCTTTTGACGTAAACCCTGAAAAAGAATGTTAAAAACATTTATTTTTACAATGCCAAACATTAGCGCATAAGCCTAAAGAAAAGCACTGTAAAGAACCAAACCAAGTTAACACAAAAAGAAAGTACAGTGATACAATATAATTCACTGAAATAAGCAGTAGAGGTGTAAAGCTAACAATAGGGCAACTGAAAACTTTTAATTCCAATAAAAGCAATTTCCCTCTCCTTTCTTGGCATTGGTTCGTTACAATGCTCTTCTTTGCAAATGTTTCATGGCGCCAATTTTCGACATATGTGTATCCAGAGAGGTAACGAGAAAAATTTTGGGGGGAATGCTCAAAAGCAGAAAAAGGCAGAACTTCCCACAAAAATTCTTGGTTTATTGACATTCAATTAACAAAAATTGTAAATTTCGGGGGGGGGGGGTGCCCAGACCCTGACCATTCCAACGCCATTTATGATTTTTCAATAGGCTGATCAACTTTCGCAAGAAGAAAGTGGGTATTGCTAAGATATACAAAATTTAAAATTTTATAAGGCTTCAAAACAAACAATTCCCATTTAGTGAAATGTGCCCCATGTATTAATTAGGTGATATTCAAAATTTCAGCCTATCTTCATCATAGATAGGCTCGGATATATGTTTAAACTTAGTCAGGGATCATATAATACCAATAATATCAAAAGTATGCATTTATGCAATCAATGCTCTCTTTCGTAATTTGTATGCAGCCCCTAAAAGGGAAACTTCCTATGTGATTTATTTTTCTCTTCGAGAGCCACTAATAAGCGGTTTAAGTCAGCATATACTTATTTTCACATCTCTAAATCTTTTTATGATGAAAGGCTGAAACTTTGTCGTACCACTTAATTAATGTATAGGAGTTTACTAATTGGGGGACTTTTTTGTAAGTGGGCCGTGTATCAACCGTGTGGCCGTGTATCAACTGATATTTATTTAGATTTCATCTACGGAAAATTTTCATCGATGACATAAAATTTTTTATCTTTTCTTACGTAACATTCCAATTTATTGTATATGTCTATGATCGATATTTACGGAGGTTTCTTTTTGGATACCCTGTACATGCGAGACGAGATAAAGCTTTGCAGCTGTTTTACGAGACGAGACAGCCTATTTTCCATCTCGCATTAATCCCTAGTCCATACAATATTTTGAAATTCAACCATTTGAAAATTATCAATTGGAAGCCAATCGCAAGAAGATAATTTAAAATCTTAATCCACAAATTAAATTTTGTGGGATAAAATGAAAAACTGTAAAGTTTTCTCCGTTTCACGAATATGGAAGAATCTTTCAGTTATTTCTTTTGCACTTGATAACACTGAAGAATATTGTTTTGACTTCTGCTTTGTTTTCGACATTGCTAGCAAAATAAGGATGATATAAGAAAATATTATTTTAATGATAAAAATAATTTTTCCAAGAACCGGGTCATTGGTCTAGCTTTGTTACAAATGCTTTAGAATTTCGTACACTGTTAAGACGATTTGATCAAGGTCTTGAAGTTTCATATTTAGCTTAATAAAGTGTCCTGAGAAATCACAAAAGAACATAAGATCATTCAATCAATTCTAATTTGTGAGTTCTGTAAAATGCCCTTTTCATCTAAAAATAACCTAGTTTTATTAAACAGACTAACGAAATGTTCAAAAATTTGACATCTAGACTTAACCATCGCACGCTATTGCACGTAACCAAACCCGAGTACTGAGCATTAACTTCCTCCAATAAATTTGAAAAATGCCGTTTAGCAATCATGTGCATAAAGAATGTGCGATGTGCTGCAATAAATTTAACGATTTTCGTTACAACAGAAAGCAAAATTTCAAAACAAAAATACTTTTTGCCCAAAGTGCCTCATTGCACAATGCAGTGAAATTCGACTGTCTCATCTCTTTTGCTGGTAGCTTAACAAAGCCAACATGCTCCTTTATCATACTTGGAATCTTATCATGCTTTCATCAGACTCTAAGGATTACTATCTTCTTTAGGTCAACATTCCATTCGGTGAACTCTTTTTTAACTTCATTCATAATATCTACTGAGTAGTTCTTCCTGTTAATGTCATCAATTTAACAAATCCCTCCATCATCGTATTTCCAGAAGTGTACCCGACAATAACTGCAAGTTCGATGACATCTGGGTACTTTCGCCCAGACATATAAAAAATATTTCTGCATTTTTTAAATCGGATGAAAGTCGATCGGAGACATCTTTGTTCAGTGACAAGATTCTTTTACCGTATTGCTACTTGACGGAAAATCTTGCGGATATCTTTAATTGCGAGTCCTTACTTTCAAAGTCGCCAAATACCTTGCCGCCCGAGCACACTAGGAAAGATTATCACAAAAAGTCGTCATCTGACAGTGGTTTCCCATGTTTTACAATACAGTAGAATTCGCCGCTGTAATATTATTTTTAGTATAAAATGTAGATTTAAAACGAGAAGTGTGTTAAGGTAGGTATTGCTTCAATTTCCTATTGAAAATTTCAATATTTTCTTCTTCAGACAGCGAAGAGAAATTTTTGTGATTTGTTTCAAAGCGTTTGTAGCTAAATGAAACTACAGTTTCGTTACAATTAACGGAAAATGTGCGGCGAAGGTAGTTGGTTGTTCGAATGGACGTTTGTGTGCTATCAGCTTAAACGCAGCCGTTTATGTGTATGTGACAATGATCAAGTACAATCTTACTCACTGATGAGGGTCTCGTGATCCGCTGTTATTTTGGGCATGGCCAAGTAAGCTTCTTCGTCGCGACAGGCTGCATGTGCCTCTTCCCAAGACACCGGCGATTTGAACAGCTTGAACTTCACTGAAATAGACAGAGAAGGATATAATAAATTCATTACTGTAAAAATCTATTAAAATCCTAAAAGAGATTAAAAAATTTACCAAGTCTCTTCAAATTAATGTATTTCTTCCATTTTGCTCGTTCATGTAAAATTATTCATGATTTTCTTCAGTATTTTTGTACGGTTGTTTTATGTAAATAGCCAATTTGAAGTTTTTGAATTACGGTTTTACTTAGGGGGGCCATTCATTAATTACGCAAAGGTCCCGAGGGGGGCGGTGTTCTCAAAATCTGTACATGCCTTTATCTCGGGAAAGGGGGGGGGGTTAAAGGCCATTCTTACGTAATACTTTATGAGTCGAAATGTGCCATTTCTAAGATGGAGTGATGGATATTTGAGAGCTAAACGTTGGGAATGATCTGAGACTATAAGCAGACTCTATCCAACTCAGATATCTATTTTTTCATTTTTAATGTACAGTTTTATTTTGAAAAGAGATGAGGTGAGGTGTCAATGGACGTGCCAAATAAGGTGTCATCTACTGCTGCATCTGATAAGCTACCAATTGTTTCCGATTGGACAGAATGGCTTGCCAACCTATTTAGAGCGGATAACAATTGATGATCTAAATTGAACCAGCTTTTACTGCTTAACTTATTTTCTTTTGAGATTATTTCAATTGTAGTCATTCCTTATTTTGTGAAAAGTATTATTCGTTTGCAGTTCGTTTGACTGGTCGCCCTACCAGTGGCTCCTACATGGGGTAAGGGAGTTGTAAAAAATGGCCAAAATAGTCCTTACTTATTTAATGAATCGACCTTTACTGTAATGCTAGTGTAAAATTTCACTGAACACAATACTAACTAACGCATCTGTATATATAAAGTGTATAATATTTTGACTATTGTCAAAAGCTGCTTCTCTTAAACTTATCGTGTCTCTAAGACTTAACTATGAAACAACATTCGACTTTCAGTTACGAAGAAAATTTAGTATTTTGCTCTTTATGATCTGTAATAAGCAGCTAATATAATTTATCTCGGTCATTAAAAAAATTATATTTTTGTGACAATTCAGATTAAATGTCGAGCAAAAGAAAGAGGACGCATACTTTTTTAAATAATGCATTCTTTAGTGATAAAATGAAGTAACTGCGAAAATATTTTTTTTTTATAATTACGTATGAAGCAATTTAAATTTTTAAAAATATTAATTTTAATCGATTTTTCAAAAGTTTAAATTTTTTGTAAAATATTTTGTAAGGATTTTATATAAATCCTAATGCTTTTCCGGAACAAAACACTTATTAAGAAAAATTTAATTTTCAGTTAACATAAATCATTTTAAAAAAGGCTCCCGTCATCTTAAATAAACTGAAAGAAATTTAATTTCAAAGAATAACTTGACGTCAACAATATTGTTCGTTTTAAAAGGAGAATTTTTAAAAAACATTTCTTGACATTTTATATTTTATTTATTTTGTGCTTTTATAGAATAAATTAAGTAATCTTATTCTGTGAATTCATTAAGAATGTAATGTGGTTTTTTATTTAGCTAATAATTTTAGTTTTCATTTGTTATTCAAATAAATCAGTATATTCATCAGTCTCTTAGCCATTATTTTCCCAACCTCCAAAGAGACATTGTAGAACAGGAGTTAAATATACATATACTTACGGCACTTATTCGAACATCTTCCTTTATACTCGCATTGCTTTGATCGTATAAAGTCGGCCTGCAGGAAATAAAAAGTACTTATTATTGCGCTGACAATATTGCTCATGCATGTACACTGGTATGCACGAAAATAGCTTTTGCTGTTGAGTGAAGACTGCTGAACATTTTCACATATTTAATTTTGTAATATTCCAGTTTTCTCTACCATGTTTTTACGAATTTTTGGGGTGGCCTGTTCTTTGGGGGTTAAATATAGCCTAAAATTCGTATTCTACGCGACAAATAATTAAAATTTGCGTTTTGTTGCCTGAAAATCGGTAAACTAGAACGCCAGATAGAAGTTTTGGTTGTGACAATTGTTTAACATAGTTTCCTCGAATCCTCGAGACCAGGGCCGAACGTAGAAAAAAATATCGGAGGTGAACCAAACGGTGAAAAATGCTAAAATTTTCACAAAAAGGCTTCATTATTATTGTTTTGTTAAAAAAATTTCAAATTTAGGAGGGCGGGGGGAACCAGACCCCCTGGTCCTCTCCCCTGCGTACGACCTTGCTCGAGGGCTATCGCTTTGCTGACTTCAGTTTGAAAACTCACTTTTGGCTTCAAATATGGCAATTTTTCGCCTAAAAGTCGCCAGGCTTGGCGACATTAGGCGCACTTCTATTAATAGGGGCCTATAATGTTTGCTACTCTGCATAAGCATTACACAATAGCCTAGTATCGATTGCATTTCTATTACGAAATCAAGTAACAGGAGACTTCTGGAAATTATTAGTAGCTGTCGTGAGCAGATAAACGTTAGCTCTGCTGAGAAGCTGCGGTTCGTTCTATTGTGATCGTTCTATAAGCGATCGTCTCGCTTGTTATGAGAAATTTACTTTTGAATGCTGTTGGCAAATACTTCATTGCTGTATGCTGAGGAATAGATGTCAATTTCCCTCGAAAATTTCCACCGAGTTTTAGACTGTGGAAGGATTTTATTGTATGAGAAAGGCAGCATCTGAGAAAGCTTCTGTGCTAAGCTGGATGTTATAAAACGTGCTATCTATACTATTAAAATCTGTGCGCGTCTGTCTGTGTGTGTGTGTGTGTGTGTGTGTAGCATCATCTCCTCCTAAACGGCTGGGAGTTGAGTTTCGAACGAGGTATCCACGAATTCGGAAAATTTCGAGAAAGAACCTCCGCTAATTTAAATTTCGAAATTCGAATTAGTTTAGGAGATATGGATAAAAAACCCGTCAAAAACGCTAATTTTTGATCTCCGCAATTCCTCAATTGTAACCCCTGTAGTCAAAAAAGGGAGAAATAAGCATCGAGGTTGCCATGTTTGGCTATTTTGTTAAATTATTTAGACTCCTGCAATAAAAATAAAAGAATAATGATTTTTTTTCTGTTTAGATTATTTACAAAGTTATTTTTTAATTAAAATATTGCGTTCATGTGAAATCAGAGCAGGAATTCAATGTTTTTTATGTGTAAAAGAATAAGGGATTGAGAGATTTCAGAGACTAATATGTATATTTTTTAGTTTGGCCGAAAAAAAAAATGGCTCATTTGGCGATTTTGAGAAAGTAGTAGGTTCTACCGATTTGTACAGTTTTGGGCTTGGCGCAAATTACTGAGAGCGTAACGAAATAGTATTTTTAATAACAAGTTTTAAGGCGCTATACTTCGATTTTTCATATAGAAGTAATGCAGTTATTAAGGCGATTTTAAACGATCTATAGAATTTTCACGAAATTAAGTAAACTGATTTAAGTTAGAGGAATTCCGCCAAATTTCAGAACATTGAAATTCTCGCATTTTGTACATGGTAGTTAACGGTGATTAAAACCCGTTATAGTTAATAATAATTTAAATAATTGCTACTTATCAATAATATGCCTGCATCAAATTTTGGCGATGGAACCATATAAATGATAGATAACTATTTCCCATTTTGATTGCTGTTAAATCAATGCTTCGAATGATTCTCTGAAAACAAAAAAAATCTCGCAAAATGGTGTATGTTGGCATTTGGCGATCGAAGTACTGTGTAATAAATAATTGATTCTTATTTGTTAAAGCAGCGCTACGGAAGTTTCTTTTACTAGAAGCTGTTAGAAAGGCGTAATTAATACTGTCTAATATATTTTTTGTTTTACGAATTGAAATGTTTGTTGATTCCTACTTTAGTACATTTCTTAGCAAAGTTGGCGAAAAATATTCAAATGTAGTGCAACTATGTACATATTATTAATTCCATTCCACAATTGAGATGAGCCGATGTCACTAGCGTATGCATAGATATTTTTTTTTTAATTCCGCCAAACAAAGTATTGCGTATTGCCTTTAGTGTCAAGTTTAATTTGTGGTTGGAGCTATTGGCCATCGACTGGCGGTGTTAATTTCGCCAATATGGCAGTTCTAGCAAAGTAAACATGAATAACTCATTTCATGTTCTATTTTTAACATTGCCATAGTTTCCGTAGCAACGGAATCCATTGTTGCCACTTAAGTTGTTAAATTTAACAATTAAGTGAAACCACTCATTTCTACAGCTTTTAAGACTCGAAAAAGTGAAAGCGCTTCAAATGTGAAATAAATAGAACTAACTGTAACAGACTTGCACTTTAAAAATAATCGAAGTTTTCGTGCAATTCTACATATCTTTAATTTTATTTCCTTCGCGTGTGGATGTCGTTTTTTACGTCATTTTTGCTGTTTTGCTGGCAGATTATCCAGAGCAGCACATAACCTCTAATGTATTTGCTCCTCCGGACATAAGCAAGAGCGTATGTCCGGAGCGTATTTGTGTAACCCCACTGTGTTAATCAGATTTTTCTGGTGTCAGATTTTTTAGACCATTTTTTACCGTGTAGATTCCGATCCTGAAGTATATTGATCACTGATAAATAAAAAAAAAGATCAATTATATGCAAGCAGGAGTGGCCAAAAATTTTTCATGGGAATGTTACGGGAGTGAAGAATATACATTTTGTATGGCAAAAAGACTCCGCATGGGGGGTTTTGACCCCCGATCCCCTCCTTGGCTACGCCATTGTACACAAGCATAAGTTGTCACGTCATGAAAAACCGTCGTAGATGGCAAACACCGAAGTTGTTTTGAGGGTTATACAGAATTAAAAATTTTACTTTTAGTAAAGTTTACTTATGATACAGTTCGGATATTTGGTTTTAATACATTTCGGCTACCAAGGTGAGATGAAATATTAGTAAATACGGAAACCCAGAATTTTCTTAACTATTGAATTTGAAACTATGCAACTATAGTAGATTCCCTATACACGGTAGATACGTTCCGTGTTATAGGAATCCGTGTTGTACGGGTCCTGCGCTATACTCCACCTGGAGTGCGGACTGCGCGGTATAATCGCGGCAAAACTTATTTGCGCTCCGTAAAAATGGAATGATGTTTAGTGTTGCCATTCAAAAGGATTGTTAATTACAGGAGCTAAGGCGTCATAATATCAGAACATATGTCTCATTTCACCGTGATGCACGAGTCTCTTTTAACGTGTTACACGAAAACGATCGTAATGTTTTCGTCGTGTTCTAAGAATTCGTGTTGTAGACCCATGTTATAAAGAGTCAACTGTAATCTGTAAAAAATGAAAAAATGAAATTAGTTATTTATTTAGTGCGAATTGACAGCGAGATCAACGTCAGTTTTATGTAACAAGTGTGATACTGCATTAAGAGTTCAATAAGGGTAATAAGCTTTTTCTCAGAAGTTACATCACGAAGGTTTTCATTTACAAAAGCGACATGATTTTCACCAGAGCAGGGTGCATTTTTGGCTTTTAAATGTAAATGATTCTTCCATTGTTTCATGTAGGTTTTGTTAATTTAGGTGAAATTCAATAAGTCCTCTGCAAAATAACTGCGCTAATGCATTGTCCACGCTTTGCGAAATGCAAGATAAAATTGTTGCCAACATCATGTAATGTTATTTATGTGGTATATTCTATATATTAATGCTATAAATTAAACCTCACAAAGAGAATTTTATGATGTAGAAATCAGACATTTTTCGAAAGAGAAAAGTTTTGTCTGCATACCGTAAAGTTCTTTCTTTTTTTATCCCCAGTCACAGTAGTTTTTGTGTCATGTTGCAATCGTCTAATATTTGCACTCATGACGTCAACTTTTAATCACGATTCAAGTATTTTTTCACGTTTTGAGATTCCGCATTACTGGGTTTAATTCGAATTATATATGTGTTAGGAAAATATGCGTTTCCCACCGTGCGGAGAACGGGTAACCAGCTAGTTGCTTATTAATTTTTGTGAACTGTGCACTCCGAGTCCGAGATGCACAAGACGTATTTTGTATCCTGTGTGTCTTCAGCTTCAATGGGCGTTACTTAGCATGAGTTCTGAGTGAGATACGCCTTTTGTGTAACGCGCAGATCTGTGATGCGCGGCCAGCCTTAGGTATTTACATCTAACTATGCTATTTGAGTTTTAATAGAGGTCTTAGACACGAGATCGCTTAGCTGTCCAAAAACTTGGGATATGTTCTTTGTGCTATCTACAAACTTACCTCCTTGGAGAAGTCATCGCTGAGGTCGTAATACGACCATCCGGGCGCGTCCTTCAGTTCCCTCTCGCCGTCGCAGACGAAAGTGCTCAGCAAGTAGCAGGTTCGATCAGCGAAGTTGTAAGAGCGGCAAGTCTTGCTTTTGCCACCGGACTGGCGCTGGAGGCAAAGGCCCAGACACTGGATGACAGACACATCTACCAATGGGAAAGGGAAAAAGAAGAAACCAGTCTTCTGTTTTAAGGCTGCTTATGACAAATAAATAAATAATATATTTTTTAAAAATCTGGAGTGACTCCACTCGACTTTCCGAACACTTACGATTAAGATCATTGCCAAGCATTTAAATAAATTTTAGTTGATGGATAATTCAAACATATATACCAAATTGAAGTTCAATCGAATACATCGTTTAAACGCTTGCGCACTTTCAAGAATTTGTGTACTGTAAAAGAAATCTTTGTCGTAGCCCTGTACTAAGTCATCTACACATCAAAATCAATATCGGTCTTACGATGGTGGTTTATAACGTGTATACCCAATTTGAACTCAATCGAATGTACCGTTTAAACGCTAGCGCACTTTCAAGAATTTCCCCCCATAGGCCATAATGTAAAAGAAATCTTTGTCGTAGCCCTGTAGAAAAACTATACACACCCAAATGAATACCGGTTTTGCGACGGTGGTTTATAAGATATATACCCAATTAATTTGAGCTCCATCGAATGCGCCGTTTAGGAGCCATCGTGTTCACTCACATACACACACACATACACACATACATACATACATCTCGTAAAAATAGCATAAATGAATTCAGGAGACCTCAAAACGTGTAAATACACCTAAATCTCGAAGTTGAATTTTTCATGATTACAATACTTTCCTTACATGGTACATGTTCGGAAAGTAAAAATGGAAACACTTTCTTATTTTAAACGAGGGACCGAGGCCCTAGACTCGCTACGCTCGCTTTTCGCATAGGCATTCGGCCTCTAAAAAGGCTTATTCGTAAAAAAGACAGGAACTTACGTATTATCCCGGCAGTCTGCCAAACGAACGATTTTTTTCCAAGATAAATGCCGCACAGATGAAATTATGGATGGTTCTGAATACGATTGGTAGCAGTTTGCCGGCACATTTCCGGAAAAAATAATTTGTCGGGAATGACCGACGGTGTAATACGTTAGTACCGAAAGGCCTAATTTTCATAGACAAAACCCAAAGATTGGATAAGACAGAATGTTACCGAGCTACACACTGCTTGGTTCTTGCATGTTATTTCGAACATAAAAATTTAAACTTCACGCAATTTTCAATTAAGTAAAATCTATGGAACACCTTGCATTGCGTATTTGCCACCCATGGATGGCTGTTTTTCAAAATTTGGCGAATTACGTATACGTATATAGTTAATAATTATTAATAATGTTAATAAGCTAAGAAAATAGTACTTCATATATTTCTTTAGCTTAAAACTACTGAACAGCTAGGATATATTTCCATCAATGGCAACTTTTCACTATTTGGCGATTTACGTATGTCAAATAATTTTGAAAGTGAGAAGTTCACTGCAAACTTTTCACTTTTTGGATAGCGAATGACGATGACATAATTTGTGTGTGTGTGTGTGTCATTATATTGCAATGATCTCATGTTAGTACATATGAGTGATTTTTTGTGTGTCCCTGTTATATGAGATATTATTGGGTGTTCCTGTAATATTTGTGATATATGCAGAGTAGTACGCAAGTAATTTTCAATACTGCTATAGTAGATAAAATTTCTAAAAGTAACGCCGAAATGCCCCCTTGCGTGTCAGTGGAATGTCCCATATAAGGAGTACTTTTCGGGATTTTTGTTGGAATTAGTTGTACCTTCAAAAAATGTTTTTTCATAATATGAAACCACTATGTTCATACTACATATCCATGCCAATAGTTCTCCTGTGGGAAGTCGGCTTCAGCTGTACCAATGCTTCGAAATTGCATAAATTAGCGTTAAGGACCATGTTTGGGGCACCGTACCGAGAGGCCCTGAGGGCCTTGAAAATTTTTTAACATTGGATTGACTTTATATGAAGACATATAGCTGCACTGTGCAATTTTTTTTTTCTGTATCACATCAGAGCAGGAGCGTAGCCAAGGGGGGGGGGGTTACTGGATTATAACCTCCCCCCCATGAGGAATTTTTTGCCATACAAAATGTATATTCTTCACTCCCTTATAACACACATGTATGCATATATGTGAGTTGCAGTAGTCGTAACCACCCCCATGAAAAATTTCTGGCTACGCCCCTGCATCAGAGGCAAAATATAAAGCATTCTTAAAACTGTATTTTTTATGAAATTGGGGGGTTTGGGCGGGGGAGAGGAGGGGGAGGGCTTATTTGGGCACTCTGACTATTTTCGAATGAATTTTCAATTTGAGATGTTAATATCCAAGGTATATTATATGATAAAATGAAAAAATTCTCTGAAGCATCTCTGAGCCAGTCACTGTCAAGAGAATAAAGTGGCAAAAATGGCCTTAAATTAATGGGTACTTTGATCCCCCCCCCTCGTAACTCCAAAACTAAAAGAGGTAAATAAAATATATTTCAGATTTGTTCTTTCCTTGGGTAAGGCGACACAAGGAAAAAAATTCATGAAATTCTAAGATGGTGATGGAAACGCCCTGCCTGATTTGCCCCTGCAATGCCTCTTAATAGAAAAGATTTCAAGCTTTAAAATGATGTATTGCACTTAATTTTTAAAAAATTTTTTCAACCTTGTGAAGCCAAATACTGCGGAATGACCCTTAACTTTGAAAAGTCATCCAAAGCAGAAAAGAAAAGATAACTTACGTATTTAAAACTACACAAAATTAAAAAAAAAAACTTAATAGCTATTTAAAAAATATATCTTAACAGAATCCCGGTAGAGTTCATATGAATTTTCCAATCGTCAAAATATGCCTATGTATTATTAAAAGTGCAGAATAAACTATCAAATTTTTACAGTGGATTTTTTAAACCGTTATAATTCTTTTTCATCTAAAAAAATAATTGATTTTTATTGATTACATTAAATTATCAGAAGAGTATATCTCATTTTTTTCGGTATCCGATACTTGTTGAAATCGAATTTTTTAAATAAACAACACTGCTTTGAAAACAACAATTTTGTATCAACATTTTTACACAAAATCAGTTTTTTAATCAGAAAAATTGGTAAAAAGAGAGATTTTAGCTTTTCTTTTCTCCCCCCGCTACAAGACGAATAAAAAAAAAAGAGATCAAGAGACAAACAGCGATGTGCTGGAAGTGAAAAAGTCAGACTTGAAAATCAAAAAGATAGTGAGTTATAGTCAGAAAAATTAGCCCATATGCATTCAAATTCTAAATACATTTACTGGATACATTTAAATGATATCAAAATAAACGAAAGAATCAGCTAAATAAATTAGTTTACCTGGTATGACAGCAAAAGGCTTTACGTCCAACTTTTTATTTCTTCGATGTAACGAGGCACTGAATTTTGTATAAAATTCGTTCAAAGGGAGTGGCGTTGTTGGTGGAGGAGTAGTCATGGGCGTAGTTGCTTTCAAGCACACGAAAGAACAGAACAAGACCCCGAGAAAACAGTATTTCGAAGAATTCTTGTGCGGAACGAGACTCACCATATTTGCTGTCAATTTGAAACCTAATCCAAAGAATGCCCAAACGTCAATTTTATTTCCGTCCAAGAGAACTAAATGCAACAATAATTACCCTTTGGTGAGTCACTAATGGCAAAAGTAGATAAAAAGTGGTTTACAAGTGTATTTGCAATCTCAAATATTATTATTATTATTTTTTTAATTAGAATAACCTAATTATACCTAAGATGGAATTCTGAGTTTCACACAAGTAGCTGCATTTTTCATGAACAAAATCAAGAAAAAAAAGAATACAGAACTCCAAGGGCTCAAATATAGTTTCAAACGAATTTACGATTTATCAAAAGACAAAAATCCAGAAAATAGACACAAACAACTAGGTGATTCTTACGAAATAACACATCTTACTCAAGAGGGTGAACAGTATTTCAATTTAGTAAGTCGTAAGCAAATGTTTCAGCAAAATTCCATTTTGATCAGTCACAGAATGGAGTGCTATGAAGGAGGGCACACAAACCACACCCCCTTCGCTGATCACAGTAAATTGAATTTTCCCCTTCCACGCACACACTCACAAAAAGTAAAGAAAAACTAATCAGCGAATTAGCCAATAAGAAGAATTTATTCTAAATTTGAATCCTACCTATCGCATATTCTGGAAGCGAAATCTACTGGACTTAGCATGATGGATGGCAGACGATTTTGTTTTCGTAGCCATTAATCGGAAAAGAAAAATATATATATATGATATCCATAATACGCACTATTTTCTTGTTTTGCATTATTACATTAGCCCCGGGATCTTAATTTACGGGAGTGGTTTCGTTTCGCGTCCAGGGTAATTTTACGCAACATGGTTTTGGATTAAGGCATCAAATATACATATGCGTAATTCTGAATTACGCATGCTTTGAGTGGAAGTAGTCCAAGCGTAAATTCGCATACCGGAGAAACTAAATTTTCATCATTCTAAATAAATCATGAGGGGCTAGCAGAAAAAAAAAGCAGCAGTTGAAGGCTGGAATATCTATTCAATCTGCACCACTTCACTTAATTTTTGCGTTTTTGCACGTTTTACTCACTGCAGACGGAACAGAATTATATGCAATCTTTTGAGTGGCGTGGAAATGGTACAAATAATAAATAGGTTGAGAAGCATGAAACTGCCGAAATGACATTGATTAACGTTGTCCGGCCCGTGATGTTCCATTAAACAGAAGCACACAGGCGTAGAGTAACTACAGGGCTAGTGGTGTCCGACCTCCCCACCCACCATCACCGCCGAAAAAAAAAATCTAGGATACATTTTCGAGCCCCTTTAATAATTTGCTCATTTATTTTACGGGAGTATTACATATATTCTATGGGTACGCAGAGGTAAATTTCAACGAAGATCATCATGGCGAAAATCGTGGTTATAATGCCAAGACTTAATTACGGAATGTATGTTAAATGCGTACCTTCGAGTTTTCTCCTGTACCACCGATCCGTAATATGGGAGAAAAAAAATCTCTTTTCAAGAACCTTAACCCTCTAATGCCCACTATAAGAAATTCAAAGGAAAAAAAAAAAAAAAAAAAAAAAAAAAAAAAACACCACCACCACCAACAACAACAACAACAAAAAAAAAAAAACCTCTGATGTGGACAACACGACTTCCTTGTACGGCTATTAAATCAAAAATATTTCCGGCCCACTTTACCTACACTTATTTTGTTTGAACGAGATAAAATACTGTAGTAACAGAAAGGTTTAGCAATTTCTAACCAAATATTTCTGATATCGCCAAGCTGGGTTCAATTTGAAAGATTTCCTTCTGTCACTTAATTTGGCGATATTTCACACCAAAAGCCGACAAACTTGAGATACTTTACAAGATTTTGGGGATAGCCAAAGTAGTCATTTTCCACAGACTTTCAATGAATTCAATGTATCCATACACCTTAATGTATTTTGAGTCATTTGGCTGACCTTGTAAATAAATTACCCAGGCAATTGCAATCAAAAAAGAGATGCACAGTTAGATGTTACAATATTTCTAAACACAAACTTTCAAAATTCTACGTGTAAAAGTTTTAGAGTTATGTAAAATACGAAATAATTTCTGGCGCCAAATTTGGCGATATTTTGGCAAAACTCGCCAAGGTCGACAAATAATGTCGAGATTTTAGACACGGACCAATGACTGACTATCGCCAAATTTGGCGATATTTCGCCAAAATTCGCCAAGGACGATGACAAATGGCGATATTTTGGGCACGGACTAAACAATGACTGTCTACAGATGTAATATATTGAAGATGTCCATAGACATAAATGTATTAAAATTGTTTTGGCTGGTCCTGTAAATAAACTCTCCAGTAGATTGGAACGAAAAATCAAGATGCACAATTAGCTGTTACAAAAGTCTTATAAATGAAATTCCAACATTCTACGACTAATAGTTTTTGAGATTTGAGAGCTAAATACGTACACGCTTACACCCAAAGTCGCCAAGTTTGGCGACTTTTGGCGTAGTTGTTGAGGGAGGAACATGACCGTAGTCGGGCCATTACCTAACTATAGGGTAGGACGGTATTGCGCTTGAAATGGATGAATATTCCTAAAATTGCCGTTGTCCGTCATGTATTGGAAATCTTTTCAGTGTTCCTGTAGCAGAACTATAAAGGATAAAGACACTTTTTTTTATGGAGGATTTAATTTTGTAACCCTTAACAGCATATATCACTTCTGAGTCGTTTGAAATAGCCTAATACCTCTAAAATATGCTTTAATGAATTTCGGCCCATAGAGCGTAATGTATTTGGGTCATTCCACAAGAATCAGGTAACTTTAGAGGTGAATTTGAAACATACTACATTTATCTCAATTAGAATTTTTTTGATAAAATCTATGAAAAATAAGTTAATTTTATTGTATTTGTACAGCAACACTCAATTATTTGAACATTTTTGAAAAAATCGATTTTTTTCAAAAAGTAGATTTCAGGGGACTGACGGGAACAGGTGATTTCATTCTACAATGAACTTTTTAATGAATAATGCTAACTTTTTATTAATAATTAATAATAATTATCCAAAGAAGTAATAAAAACATGTTTCATACATAACCTCAATACATATATTTTCCTATTTAATCATCTTTAACTAATACATTTTTAATTATTTATTTTAATTATACTATTTAAAACTTTTTTAAACTTTAAATAAAACTTTTTAAACAACTCATAAATTTAACATCAAAGCAAAAATAATAGTAATTATTTTTCGCAAACATCAATAAATTTATTAAATGTATAAGTGACTCTATTACGCTTGGTACTTGAAATAGGTATTGGTAATTTTTCCAATACATGCTCAAACGATATATCAGCTATATCATTTTCATCTAATCGAAATAAAGTATTTTTATCATTACATTTTTTGAGCAATGTGACAGTCAACTTCTCTTCGTTTTCTTTAACATACGAACAAATTGCAACACTCCGGTATTCTTTATTTCTGACTAAAAATTTGACTAGGATAAAATCACCAACAGTGAACTTGATCTGTTGCTTACTTGTAGATTTTTTACTTTGCTTCTCACATTTTTTTTTTTTTCTTTTTTTTTTTTTGAAGCTGTGAGTGTCGAACGGCGCCCTGAAAGATTTTGATCTTGTTCAAATTTAATTGTTCCCAACTTGTAACTTTCACAAATTATAGGATCACAGAAACAACTCAATGACTTCATAATAAGACGATTAGGGTGTTGTACATCACCACAAATTTGATGTACCTTGAGTGTTCCTTGAAAGGAAATTTGCTTATTCTGGTTTTCGTTTATCAGATCATCCATTGTTTTAATATCAACATCTTCAATAATAGAAATTTTTATTGCTGGGCATTTTTTATGTAATATGTCAGCAAATTCATTATATCACCTTTTTGAGCAATTACTTGGTCGGCAGTTCTTTTACAAGTTATCCAAGCAGTTACAAGCAGTATTCCAGATGGAAAACTGCCAGGGACTGATGCAGGGACTGACGTTTTTACTATAAAACTCAAAAAATCTACTTATTGGAAGCAAATGCCATATTATTCTGTTCTAATATTAAATCTAGTAATAAAAAGACATTAAAATCAGCATACATCAATAATAATTATTTATAAATTATTAAATTATTACTTACCAGGGGACTGACAAATTGAGTGTTAGCATTCTGTTTGTTGACACAAGAATGGCGAAAAACATTGAATAAAAATGGCTGATGTATAAATAAACGTCGTCAATGCCATCTTTATATGATAAATAAATATGAAACAGGCAATAAAGTTATCAACAATGGATAATATCAGAAATTTTTGGAATTTAACATGAGCCAGGGGACTGACGCGCAAAGTAGGGGTACACAACTTAAAATTGAAAAAAAGTGATGAAAATTTTCAAAAAATCACATTACACACATAACAAGTTATTAAATAACTATCTCAGAACACAACAACGATCATTTTTGTTGCCTAAATCGGTTAGTTTAAAAATAATTAGCACTTAACTCTTCACTTTTTCGAGTGGTACATGCCAGGGGACTGATTTTTTGGGGTTAAAAACCTAATTTTTAATTAAAAAAATTTCAAATTGCAAAATATTATACATGCTCCTAAACAGAATCAATGCTGTCTATAAATGAGCATTATTCAAAATTTAAAAATGTTGAACAGTAAATAAATTTTTTACAATTTCACGAAGTTACCCTATTCTTGTGGAATGACCCATTTAGACTCTTTTGGAAGGCCCTGTAAGGTAAACTATCCAGTAGATGGAACCGAAAGGGGAAGGGCACAACTAGATGTTACAAGAATCCTAAATATAAAGTTTCAATATTCTACGTCTAATAGTTATGAGATATGAGAGTTTAATGAATTTCGGCCAATAGAGCGTAATGTATTTCGAATCTTTTGGGCGGCCCTGCAGATAAACCATCCGGTCGATTGGGACTACAAGGGGAGGTGCACAACTAGATGTTAGCACAATCCTAAATATAAAGTTTCAACATTCTACGACCAATAGTTTTTGAGATATGCGAGTTATATACATACATGCACACGTACGTACGTAAGTAATTACATACGTAGAGACGGCATGGAAAAGCTGGTCGGAATAGACTCGCCGCTGGTCAAAATGAGTTGCAGACGCGTTTATAGGATCGTGCATGCTAGCTTACGATGAGATGCATCGAAAAAATTCTTAAAAGTAAATTTAGAGGTAGTCAAAATCGGTTTTTTCGTCGAAATTTGGCCCCCGAAATTTTTCGGGATCACATTACTTCCTTATACTCCGTACAAGGAAAGTAAAATATTTTTTCGTTCAGACGGTGTTCAGTGAAATAGTATGACAAAAAAATTTAACTTTTTATGTTTTTTTAGCGGTAATATATATGCTACCATGGCATTAAAGT
The DNA here is from genome assembly GCA_038373885.1 of Cheiracanthium punctorium. NCBI lineage: Eukaryota > Metazoa > Arthropoda > Arachnida > Araneae > Cheiracanthiidae > Cheiracanthium > Cheiracanthium punctorium. The sequence goes on from JAWZYV010014786.1 coordinate 54,895, forward strand.
ACAAATGGAACGATTTTCATAATTTTCAAAAAATGTTTTTTGAAGTAAATATAGATAGTCAAAATCAATTTTGCCATCAAAATTTGAGTACCGAAATTTTTCGCCATCACAATGCTTTTGCTTCGTACAGGGATGTAAAAATTATGAGCTCATGGCTGCCTAGTCAAGATACGATTTAAGATTGCACGTGTAACTTAAGAAAAAGCACTAGTTAGGATGTTGATTTATTTATGAAAATCAAGGCGATTATGAAATCGCTTATGCAAAAACCTATCATTTACATTGTAATATTCATCGTATCTAAAGTTGTTTCTTACAGTTTAAGAAGTAAGTAATTCAGCCAAAGTATAAATTGCATAATATTTACGTTAAAATCAGAATGTATAAATTTGTGGTCCCTACAAAAAGAAAAAATATTTAAAATGACGAAACAGTCGCCAAATTTTTGGGATAAACAGCATGACGCTTACGGTAACAGAGTACAGTAGGATGAAAATGAATCTGATTCCAAATACATTATTTTGGCATGATTTCTGAAATTACGGTAAGCTATGCATTCTACAAATACAGTAGGTAAGTATTCGTTGGAAGAAAAGAATACAAACAGCTTGGATATTTACCACCAATGTCGACTTTTAATTCTTTGGCGATTTGCGCATGCACATAATAGACTATCATTTCTTATTAAGTTTGCTATTAAAACAGTTCTCCATATATTCTTGTGTATAATCTTTGGAAAATTGGAGTATCTAGCACTGGGAAATACTTCTTCTCGACGTGGTGGCAAATATCCAAGCTGCTTTTGTATCAGAATATGTTTATCCAATAGTTATCAGAGACCTCTTTCAATAAACCCTCCCCAAACGCAGCCAGATGCTGCAAACTTTAATAGGGTGTTATATTGTTTTCTGGTCGGAATTTTTCTTTGAATCACTTTTCAAATTTAACAGAAAGACAAATACGACCGACACGTCGCTTATGATACCCTTTCCAATATCATGAATCAAGAAAGATGAATACAGCCCTCGCATGGATTGCGATATACACTTTACAAGATAATGAAGCAAGGACAACAAATATTGCTCAAACATGGATTATGATGCACTTTACAACCCACTGAAGAAATAAATAGAGAGCATATGTATAATCTTCCAACTTTTTTTTAAGCAGCATCTTTTCTTGCTTCTGTAGGTCAAGTAAAAAGAAAAAGCATCGCTAGAATTAGGAATTCTTTTTTAACTAATTTCATTATTTTGCTTATTGTACTTCGCTTCCAAGATGTCAATTTTTTTAAACCAGTTAATGTTTAAGTATGAAAAAAATAAGGCCTTATAGAGACCCCACCCACTAGTTACGTATTTCAGTAAAGTGAAAATTTTAGGATGTATCTTCACCAGGCGCGTAGCCAGGAAAAATTTTCGGGGGGGGTGGATATACACCTGGAAAATTTTTCGGTGGGGGGGGGATATGAACTTATATGTGTATAAACAGACGGAATTTCATCACTAATCCAAACATTTCGGGGGGGGATATATCCCCCCCCTGATCTTCACAATCTGTACTATTATACACTGTAATAAACAGTGCCGGATTAGCCATATAGCAGAAGTAGCAAATGCTACGGGCCCCGCACTCTTAGCTTGAAAATTTTAGTTTCCTTCCTCACAAAATTTCTCTCTCTATATATATATACGCATACGTATATATATGAATTTAGTGTGGCTGTTGCAGACGTGCATTATTTAATCAACTGATCACCTGCGCGAAACTGCATGAGTTTTCTAAAGACAGCAATAAGGGACAACACGAAAGAGCATAGTTAAAGGAGCCAGGGGTGGCTCTAGGTTACGTGGCGCCCCTTTTTATGCTCTAGATCAAGGTTTCCTTAGTTTTTGAGTTCGGAATGGCGCCCCTTCGAAGGTGGCGTCCCGATGCGATGCTCAACTTGCTTACCATGCAGGGCCGCCATTACCTGGAACAAAGAGCGCAGTACCCAGAAAAAAATTTCAAGGAAGGTCTAAATGGTTGAAAAGACAGAATTTTTCACGAAGACTTCATTATTAATCATTCATCATCATTTTGTAGACCAAAATCTTCGGAGATGGGGAGGTCCGGGTACGGTCCCCAGGCTACGGCCTTGAAAAAGTGCATGCCTTACCAGTAATGTCACAACTTTGCCTTTATTTGAAGAATGAATTCGTAAACAAACACGATACCATACCTGCCAACATCAATGAAGAAAACCCCGTAGATTTATGTGGAATCACAATCTTGAAGTCATAATTACTTATCTGCGCCACGATACACACTGCAAAAATTTTTCATGCATTAAATTTCAACCATACTATGTATCATTTTAAAAGTATACGTTGACACGAGACACAATTATGGTTTTTAAAATGAGCAGTTTGCTTTTTATAAAAATTTATGTTTGAAATTTTAGTTTCAATTAAGGTCGTGAAGTTAAAAATACATTTTGTAAAAGAGCTTACAAATAAAAGCATTTTTTAAAACTTGAAATAAATAAAACTTCAGTGCTTTCTGAGGCCCACAGAAGTTTTTTCTTATGTGATCAAAAATGTACAAAATATCTGCTTTTTTAGGGAAGAAAAAAAGTAGTAAAATTTTGGGGCTTCACAAATACTACAATAAAGGATTTCCATCTAATTTTGAAATTTACAAGAATCTTTGAAAAATGAGCAATCAACATAAGCACAAATATCGTTATTATTGGACCAAAACACCATTGGTATATTGGTCCATATTGAATAAATAATGCCCTGATAGTGATAATCTTTCAGAACTGGTGAGGAAATAAATATGCCGATTATTAAAGCTTCAAAATGTTAAAAAAAAAGGATATCTTAATGTAAAATCAGGAGACCAGTCGAAACCATGAAAATCCAGTAGAGTTGGCAAGTATGCAATATCAATTAATTAGCTGTAAAAGATATGATATAATTAGCACTCTTTATTTTTTTAATTTATCCATATAATTCAGCCCCATCATGGCCGAGAGGCACTCGAAGTAGTAGACAGCCGTAGTGTGAAAGTCCCTGGTTCAGGCCTCGTCGTGCAGCTGTCGATCTAACGGTCTGGAGTTTTGGTCGGTTTTCTCCAGATGTAGTGTGAATACTAGTTAGAACCTCTCAGAGTGTCCTCCGACCAAGACCATCCTAGGTAGATATCCCTTGTTCAGGTTTGCTTTAATACACACAATAATATTCTAATGTGAGGGTGACCCCACCCCCTTAAAAAAAGCTCTCTGATTACGTCACTGAACTTAGGGTCTCTGGGTAACATTTGCTACAGGCCCCGCGCAGACTTGGTTGGCTGAGGTAATAAATGGTAAACTTGTATCGGTTATAAAAGGATTTTTTTTTAATTCGAACATTTTGAAAAATGGGTCACTTTTCGAAAAAATTTTCTGTGCAATTCCAAATGTAAGAAGTTTTTTGAAAGTTCCTGAAAAGGCACCGTTTATTCGCTTATTACAATTTCCAGCTTATGAAGAATTATCTTGAATTTTTTCGAGTCCTTGGTGTGCAATTAGTTTATTTTATTTTGTGTTGGAAAACCTTGAAGCAGGTTTTGCTTCTGCTAACTGCAGCCTTACATCAACTTGAGTCTGACTCTTGGCTTACACTAAAATCCACTTTTTATTTCCAGGCAATTGCGAACCTTTCACCTTAATTATACCTGAGGCTTGCGGAGTCAAAGTCACAAGTGATGGAACGCCTTTCGCCAGGCTTCCAGATTATGTAATTTTCTCGCACACTGCCGAGAGGCCATGCCACAACCTGCTGGAATGCTGTCGCATAATATCGGATATTCGGCGTTACCATATCAACGAACTAGGTAATTTAATCGGAATGATAATTTTTGTGATTTAAAAAAAAAAGTTTGACCTAGAATTTTCAGTATTATTTCGCTTTTCGGGTTACGAAACGTTCTTTTAAATAAACTGAGGGTGGAACTTGAAAAAAAAGAAGCATTGTATGGAGGATAAATTCAAATATTTATAATAAACTTTGGTTAAAAAAAAAGGACTCAATCATTGAACAAGAATCATTAACGCCGGCTATGTCATTGTATAAAAATGATATTGTCCAAGAACTACTTATTGAATGTAGTCAATTCAAGCATTATTTATACATAGTATGTTTTGAACAAAATTATTCTATTACTGCTTTTACAATGTTAAAACTAATTTCTTAAAACAATGTCATTGACACATTTCCACAAACCTGTAAACAATTCTTAAATTTACTTAACAATACCTATAACCAGTTGAGAAGCAGGACAATCTTTTTTCAAAAATTGGCTATATATCAAAAATTGGCTATAGATCAGTAAAGTCGGATGAAAGGTTACACAATAACCTTTCAATAAAGAATGATATGACACGATCCATTTCGTACGATGAAGCAATTCGCAAGCATTTTTCACTGACACGTAAAAGGGAAAAGTTTTTTTTTTTTTTTTTTTTTTTTTTTTTTTTTTTTATTTGTTCTTGCGAATAGAATTATTTAATTTAATAAGGTCTTGATCTGAGTTTTGTTTTTTGTGTTAATAAAATTGAATTTCTTAATCCGTCATTTTATTTGTTTTTAAAAGTGAAACATATAAGATATTTGAGCTCCTAAAATCTGTGGTCCCTGGGCTATTGCCCTGGCGGTAATAGTACACTGAATGAGTTTCAAGTTGAATCATTCCAGTTCTGCTTATTAAACGAATACAGTGGAACCCCGATCTATCGTTCCCGCATTCATCGTTTTCCCGTATTGATCGTTTTATTTCTAGGGTCCCTGCGCCAGTTGTATTTAAATAACGTTAACGAAACCCGCATTTATCGTTCGTCAAAAAATCCTTTTCCCGCGTTCATCGTTGTAAAATATTTCTTCCGATCTAAATGAAATCGACATTGAGATGGATCCAAATGGCAATACAAACTCAAATATTTTCTGGTATGATTTCTTGGGTTGATGATGGTGTAGATGAAGAATTGTCACATGAAGCAGACCATGGGATGTAAAATTTACTGATTATATTTCCTTTGATGTAGGCGTAGGAAGAAGTGCATGGTGATACAAATAATAATAGTAATGGCGAAGAAGCGGAGAATAATACTCATGAAGTTGAGGCTGAGCCTTACACTAGTGCCAAGTTTATCGGACGCAATTACATTATTTGAAATTATATGAACTTTTATGTGCAAACATGAAAACATAGAAAAGGCAAGAAAAATATTGTAAATCTTTAAAATTTTCGTTTAATTAAAGAAATTAAGGAAAAACCCAATGTAAAATTACTGATTTTTTTAGAAATGAATATCAATTAATTTTCTTCAACTCCAATTTGTTTCTTTTACAGTTTGGTAACAAATTAGTATTTTTGGTATACTATATACATTGTGTGCATTCATAAACATTGTTTTATTCGTATTTTGACTTTAACCCGCATTCGCCGTTTTCCCGCATGCATCGTTTTTTTCTACGCACCCCCTGAAAAACGATAGATCGAGGTTCTACTGTATTTTAAAATTTGTATTCATTACATTATTGCTTGATATAGCTTTAACAATAAAAAGAAATACACTTTTATTGCTCAGAATGTGATAAAATGTAAAACTGAGGTGTATATCACTTGAACTGATGCTATAAAATTTTAATAGACAGAAAGTGTGTATATGATCTAATCAAGTCAAATTTGGTCTAATGTAGCTTTCCGCTTTGTGCCGAAAAGGGCCCATTTAAAACATGTTTCATAGTAGGTTAAATAAGACACCGAATGTCATGTGTGGGAGGAACGGTGACACTTCCCCTTTGGCTTCATCCCAAAGAGATTCGATATAATCTTAAACACTCTTCTAAACAGAAATTTGAAATTGCAAATTAAAATTTTCTCTCCATCCAGGACCAGAGGCGAGTCACTAACAGTTTGAATAGTCAGGGATCGATCCAGGATTTTTTTACAGGGTCTCATTTTTGTGAATTTCAATACTTAATTTTGTAAATTTCAACACTTATTTTTCTGAATGTTCATACCAAATAATTGCAATTATTTTAGCCAAAAAAGTCACATTTTTGGTTAAAATGATTGATAAAACAGATTAAAATATAGGGTAAATGCCAATGAAGGGCCGTTTTCATCAATTGTATTTTTGTAGAGGAGCCGCAAAACGGACCCAATTTTCGTCTGCATCGACCCCTGATAGTGCATGTCGTTTTAAGCTTTCGCTGATGCCTTCCCAAGAAAGATACTACAGTTCGAAAAATAAATCTACTTAAGGTGAAGCCGAGTCAGTCTTAGCCCCTGTACTCACTTTGTTAGAATCATCTGGACCAGTTCATTTAGAAACTGCTTTGTATAAAACCTTGAAATTTGGTGAATAGGTATGAAAATGATCCTTTAATAAAATGACATAAATTAAGAATACTGGGATAGCTTCTAATATATTTTATTTTTCATTTGAAACCCTTCTGTCAATGCCTCTGCAGTGGCGCCATCTGGAGAATAAGATATTGGCATAAATATTTCAAATGAAAAATAAAATGAATCGGGCGCTATCTTCATGTTTTTAATTTATGCCATTTTATTGAATTATCATTAATGTATCTATTCATCAAATTTCAATACTTTATAATAATAAAAAAAAACGGTTTGTAAATGAACTGGTCCAGATTTTTGTAACATAGAGGATATAGAGGCTGTTCCTTACTAAGACTTCACCTAAACCGATTTACATTTTGATAACATTACTTTTTTGTTCCTGTGTGTTCTTATAAGTGCTCGTGCAACACAAGATCACTGCGCTACTGCCCCTCCCCTTAAAAAATGATATAAATACTAAGTATCACTAGTTCTCTACCGAAAAAATACATTATTTGGCTATTGCAGCACGCAGTCTCTCCCGAAAAAAAATTCCGGCTACGGGCTAGCAAAATCACGCAGGTTTTTTGCTGCAACTAAATTAGTTAATTTTGCCTAGTAGTACGTGGACAGTTCGCTAAGTCCGTGCAAAGTCAAAACGGCTATACCCATTTTCCAGCAATCTTTGGAGATTCGTTGACGAAAATTTTTTGGAGTGCAAACATTTTTTGGATAAAAATTCCCAAATATAAACGTTCCCTCCCCTCCACCCCCATCCCGCACAATGGAGACACAGTAGAAGAATTTTTTATCCCTGCGTTTTTGTAACGTAGAAAGCCAATTTTTTATGATAGAAAGGGATGTGGTTATGTCCATGGCCACTTGGCTTTTTACGTTACAAAGACGCAGGAATGAAAATTATTCCTCTGTGTCTATTCTTCTTTCTGCGGAGTGGGGGGGGGGGGTAGAGGGGAGGGAACGTATTTATTTGGGAAAAATTTATCCAAAAAAATTTTACATCCAAAAGAAACTTCGTAAATGAGCGTCCTAAAATTGTTAGAAAACAGATATAGCCGTGACATGGTATAGTGAAGCCATCGTTCAGACTTAGCACGGACTTATCGAACTGCCCACGTAAATTCAAAACTCGCCTACCTGTAAAATTTTCAAGCAATGATGAGTTTAGTTGAGAAGATTTCTGGATTAAAAAAAAAAAAAAAAACTGTTTCGTTTACTACAATTTCTGTTCTTTCGAAGGATGGACGGACATCGGTTATAATTTCTTAATCGGCAACGACGGCTGGGTGTACGAGGGACGTGACTGGAGGACCGTAGGCCAGTTCTCACTTCGGTACAATGAGAGGTCTTTGGGGATCGCTTTCATCGGCAACTACTTCGGCCAGAGTCCTTCCGGAAAGGCCCTCGACGTAGCAAAACGATTCCTAGATTGTGCTGTCAGCAGGGTGAGTACTCAGAGACAAAAATGGCTATTCTAGTAGTAAACCAATATCGATACAGAGGGGGATGGGTTAGTTGAGCCGGGCGAATTGCACCCGCAAAATGGAAGGGAGGGGGACAATCATAGGGGAACCCTGCGGTCTCGCAAAGGGCCAGCGGTAGCCTATTTTCGAGGGGCCTCCTACAGCGATGGGTCGGACCCAGTGATGTTTTTTTGGAAGGGTTTCGTAAAGGGTCAGCGGTAGCATATTTTCGAGGGGGAGCAAGATAAAGATTCCGGTGGAACTCGCCCCTCGATTTGATTGACAGCTGTTGGCGTGGGTGCAACTGACCTCGTCCATACAGAGACGTAGCAAGAGGGACCCCTTCGCCCCGGTTGGCAAGCTGAAAACATGTATGATTTTTTCAGAAAAAAAAAAAAAAAACTTCACAAATTACTCTACAATAACGAAAAATTATTCCCATTGTAAAATAGCAGTTTCTAAACATAGACGATATTGTCAAGCTTAGTTTTGGGACCTTATTTTTCAACAGCAAACGTCGCGATAAATCACCAAAAACTGGCCAGTCTTAGCAGCTTTCGGCGCATTACTACGAACGCCGTTCTCGGAACGGAACTTCCGCTACGAACGCCGCTTCTTTCGCCGAACCATCCTTTAGACCAGGTATGGGCAACCTTTGAAAAGTTGCGGGCCAAACTTCAGGATGTTAGCGAAGTCGTGGGCCTTATAATTGGTATTTATATGAGATTTTGAATGGTTTATATGGGTTTCCATACGTTCCGCGAGCCGGATCTAAAGCCGTGGTGGACCACATCTGGCCCGCGGTTACCCATATGTGTTTTAGACAGTGGTTTAAAAACACGTTGATTTTTTTTCCAATTTTCTGATATTATTTCCACAGTAAAACAGCAATATAGAATCACCGAATATAGAAGATGCTGCTTGATTCAGTTTTCGGAATTTGTTTTTTGGAGCCAAACTTGGCGATAGATCTCCAAAAGTGGCCAGCCTTTGAGACTTTTGTCTTACAACCACCACTCCGAGTTGGATTCTCCCCTCATCGCTAATTTTCGAGGACAATTGCGTCAAGGGGTTATTGTGATTGGCTAAAAGACCTCAGGGTGGCCTCCGGAATCGCTAGCGCAGTCGATAACCAAACAACTGCTTCTGCCCAGTCGACAGCAAACCACCGACGATTTCGGAAACCACCGGGGGAGAATTCTACCCCTTTGATTGGTAATCTTTTAGGCAATGGTTTAAAAACATACTTCTTTTAAATTTTCATAATAGAAATATCATCAGAACTTGACTAAAATAATGTTTAACCAGACATAAAGTAGAATAAAAAAAAAAAAAAAAATATTGAAATCGACCCACGTGGTAAAGAAATTATTGCTGAACACTCACACACATGTATGTTATGTATTTAAAAAAAAAAAAAAAAAAAAAAAAAAAGACTCCTCTTTTTTGAAGACGTTTGAAAATAGGAGACAGCCGATTGAACGGCTAAACTTAGAAAAAATGGAGTGTCAAAATACTTTAATTACGAAAAAATGCGTAGGAAATATACACCCTCTCAAAAAATATTCGAGTTTTCATCTTATCTAAAAGCTTTTGTATGATTTTCAAGGAGTGAACGTCATTTTAATGTAACGAGTTTAAAAATTACATTAGAAACACATTACAACTCGTGATATCAAAATGGCGCCCACTTCATTCAACAATTCGCCAATTTCTAGCGGACAAATTTCCTTAATGTTAAAAGTACACAGCGAGTCCCAAAATGATGTTAACACGCTTTAATTCCTTATCTATTAGAGATAGATGGGCAATGTAAATTGAAAAATTGTTCAAAATAAAATAAGGGAAAAATACTACATTAAAAAAATTCCGCTCGTGAATTTTCAAAAAATCACACTTTTTAAATTTGTATATAATCCCCCGTAGACAAAAATTCCCAGTTAGTAAAATGTGCACCACATACTAATGAGGTGATGCACAAAATTTCAGCCTTTCATCATAAAATGCTAGATGAATGGAGCTATACAGGATTTTGAATATAAACATTTATTGTCAGAGTGGAAAAAAAAAAAAAAAAAAAAAAAATGTTTTCTTTCGTAATTTTTGTACGACCCCTGAAATGCAATCATTCAACATGATTTTCTCTCCTTCAAGAGCCATGGAAAAGTGCTTTAAATCAGCATATATTTATCTTCATATCTCTGACCCTCTTTTTAGAATATTATTCTCAAAATATGTACATCCTCTCATGAGTGTATGGGGCCTATTTTACTAACTGCGATTTATTTATTTCTTTATTTTAATACGAGGGTCATATGCAAATTTGAAAAATTAACTTTTTGAAAAAATAATGAGGAGCGTTTTCTCGTAGCTTAATCTTTTTCCCTACTTGATTTTGAACATTTTTTTCAACTAGCATTGTGCACTTATTTCTAATAGATAAAGAATTAAAGTGCGTTAGTACCATTTTGAAACACCCTGCACATCTCTAAAAATCAACGTGGGCAGCACTCCAAAGGGTAAAAATTATCTCATGAGTATAAACAAAACATATTTTGATGCATAGACTGATCAGATGTCAAATATTTAAAACACGTGGTTTTTATCTAGGTATGCAGATCCTTCTAACGAATTTTTTCACTCATATCTGTCCTTTTAAATGGCAGGTTATTTCTGAAATTGTTAAAACCTGGATAACAACCCGCGGGCAAATCTAGTTTAGCCTTGATTTAAGTGACTGGTGGATGAAGAGCTATAGGGCAGTTTCAGATTACGTCACAATTCTATCTTGGTGGAATAATATGAGGTTTCTATTGGTTCATTCAAGTTCCTGATGGACAGACGTCACTTCAAAAGCGAGTTTCTATTGGTAGAGTACAGTTCCGGTCACGTGGTTGAAACTGCTCTATTCAACTGCAAGACGAAAAAGTTTTTTTCTTGTCTCATCCCAAAGAACGGCATTTATAATGCAATACATTTGCAAGATTATCTGTTTATCAAGGATTTAATGTGGACTCAAAGTTATTCAAACCATACATTATACGGAATATAAATCTGTTTGTTGAAGCCCAGTGGTGTAATGGTTAGTGCACCGCGCTGCCGTCCCACAGGCCCAGGGGTTCAAATCCCAGGCTGGGCAAGGTCGGCTCAACCTTTCATCCCTTGAGTGGGTTGATAAAATGAGGACCAAGCTTGCTTGGGGTCGAACACTGGGGACTTCGGGTCTGGCTGACCACATGCATCTGCACCCCGGCACCCATGGTTGCAAAGATGCGGTTGGCCAGTGCAGACCTTGGCCCCACAGAGGAATTGCTATACCAATGTTTGACTTGAAATCTGTTTGTTATAGACAGGCTGTTTAAGCTTCACAGAATAACATAAGGTAATGTCTGTTCTTTTACTAAATAACGTCATTTTGAAAATTTATTTTAAGCTCGAGATAAATACCCGAAATGCATTAGTTAGAAACACCAAATGCAAAGAAATTTTGCATTTCTAAATATTGAAAAAAAAAAAGGACAACTTGAATAACTTTTGTTTAAAAAAAAAAAAGGAAAGGAAAGAGGAGGGGGTAGTGCATTCTGTAGGCACTCCATATCAGTGATCCACAACTCCCAGTCAAAGACCGCGGATCAACTATCACCAGACCGCCAAAGGAACATTAAATTATATTTCCATTTTATTGACTATGGTATATTTCTCTCGGGATTCCACTTTTGAGGTTTGAGCTAATTTGTGCCTTTGTAACAGAAGAAATCTTGTAACTGTTTTTAAATTATTTTATAGTTTATTGAACATTTCAAGATTATGAATTAAATCTGCAGACGCTTAAATCCTTATTGCCGTTTCCAGCAACCTATCAGTGAGAAACAAAGCTTTCTTCAGTGAACTAACTACAACAACAAAAACAAGGGAATAAAGTGGATATAAGCTACACACTTCAGGTTCTATTGTCTCCTATTATCCCCAGATAGAACCGACTCGTTGCAAAGAAACAAGCCCAGGGTTCTCATTGATTTGACATTCCAGTGAGTTAAAATGTTAACCCTTTGAGGCGCAACCCTTTCCCCAATGCTGAAAAAAGGGTAGCCATTGCCATCACTTGACTTAACTACCAGCAAGATGGCAGACGTCAAAAGCTTGTGTCAAAAAAGGGTCTCTAATCTGTGGCACGCGATGAACGTTTTGATCGTCCGCCATCTTGCTGGTAGTTAAGTCGAGCGATGGCAACGGCTGCCCTTTTTTCAGCATTGGACAATCTAACCAGCTGTTCTCGCATTCTTCCATTTTTCAGCAGATGTCAGTGCTGTTAAAAAGAATCGTGACCATTTTTTTTACAGGAAATGACGTGCTAAAAAGTAAAGGATTCTCGTGGAGCTCTGTCACCCGCCACTATTTTTATAGAAATCAAATCCATTCTTCGTGACTGGCAACAGTCAAAACGTCAGATTTGGGTGTTCCCAGAGCGGGAACACTGCACGTTAAAGGGTTAAATCACTTTATATCCATTTTTTGTGTAACTGCATTTTATTTTGAAAGCATGTTTAAATATAACTAAATTAAAATTATTGAATCAGAACAATCTAAAATATAAACAATCAATGTGCCCCCCCCCTCTGCAGGCCATGGTAAAATTAATCAAACATTGACACTGCGATAAAAAGGTTGGGGAGCACTGCTCTATGTTATTGGTCGACTATGCCTTTCTTTCTGATATAAAGAAAAATATGTCTGTTCTTTTTTTTAGAAACATCTGGCAAGAAACTACACAATCCATATGCATGAAGATGTTGAATGTACAAGATATCCAGCACTAGCCCTTCGGCAGAACTTCATCCATTGGCTTCGATATCGGCAGAGAGCCTACGATTACGTATCATGCTAAGTCCAGCATTACTAGCATTTCCCATTCCCTCTCTCTTTCATGATTACTTTTAGATTTGGTATAAAAGAGATGTATCATACGATACTATTATTGGATACATTATTACGATGGTTTTTTCCACAAATAAATATTAATATCTGTTTTGGTAAAAAAAAAAAGTTTGAATCTTATTCAAATTTTTAGTTATTTATGTATTAAAAATAAATTTATGTTAACATAATTGCAATCACTGTAGTAAAGTAAAGGTAGACATACTTGTCAAAAAAAGCTGTCATTTACAGGTAGAATTCACATCCAAAACTATACATTATGTATTCAAAAGCATTCATAAAAACTATATTTTTATTCATCAGGAAACAAGACTTGATAATTGAACAGGCCAATTAGGCAGCAACTTGGGATCTTCTCATTTTAAGGAGCCCTTAACCCTTTAATGCGCAGTGTTCCTGCTCTGGGAATACCACACTCTGACGTTTTGACTGGTGCCAGTCACGAAGAATAGATTGGATTTCCACAAAAATAGTTGCGGGTGACATAGCTCCACGAAAATCCTTTACTTTTTAGCACGTCATTTCCCGTCAAAACAATTGTCACGATTATTTTTAACAGCACTGACATCAGCTGAAAAATGGAAGAATGCGAGAACAGCTGGATAGATTGCCCCATGCTGAAAAAAGGGCAGCCGTTGCCATCGCTCGACTTAACTACCAGCAAGATGGCAGGCGATCGAAACGTTCATCGTGTGCCACAGATCTAGAAACCCTCTTTTTGACGACAGCTGGCTGTGCCCAGCACAGCCAGCTGTAACTTCTATAAGTAACCTCTATTAAGCTACTCCCTCCTCCAACGACCCACTTTTTAAGGCACCGACTTTTTACCCAATTTATGTAATTCTGAAATATCCTCCAGAAGAGACCACACAACCCTCTATAAGTGACTGGACCTGGTCCTCTGTCCAAAAATTTTCTAGCATTTTTCCATAAGTAAAGCAAACAAATACCATATTCCAAATAAGTTGCTCTACTGTAAAAGGACAGCAGATGCAAGTACATGTATACATCATAAACAAATCTTACAGGTTAGAGAAGAGATACATCTAAGAAATGAGTGATTTTATGATTGGAGCAGTGTATTGATGTGATCCAGTCACATGAAAAAGGAAATTCAGGGAAGAAGTTGGCAGTTACTTTTGGCTGTGGGAAAGCCCAAAAAGCAAAGTTTTTATTCGCAAATTCAGAATACATATAGAATATCAGGATAAATGCACTTTTTTCAGATGTGAAAAATAGAGAAAGAAGTACTCTTGGACACAGGAAAAAGAATGAAATAATCTGAAATTTCTAAGTATTTTATTAAAATTAAAAGTTTAAAAATATGTTTATATAATTACTTATGTATTAGTACACACTTTCAAGGATAAGAAAACAAATATTGTTTAGCCATTTTTTTTTTCTTGGCTACTGTCACGGGTTTTTGGTTTATTCACCTACAGGAGCTGAACATCTAAACTGTGAGACGCTTATATACTAGAGGTAATAACTTCACAGGTAAAATATACATTTCTTTATTTAAAGCCGATTCGTATAGGGTTACATAATTAAATCCAAAATAACATTCCCTTCAATCGTAAACTAGACCAATTTAATAAAAATAACATTATTATTTGAATAAGGGAAGATGAACCAATTTAATTAAAATATCATTAGAAACAATACCTAGGGAAGATGGAAATTCATAACTATTTTACAATGCTTACCCATGCCTCCAGGGGTCTCTTTGTAGTCGAAGTAGAGCCTTTCTGCGGTTGGAAGATAATCTTGTTTCTCTCTTAATCGCTTGAGCTTTATATATGTTTTTGTTTTGGACCTTCGGACAAGCATGTGAAAATCACGCCGATATCCCGTTACTTCTCACGCTGATTATCTTATTTGTAGTTTAAAAGTTAACTTGATTAATTTGGGGTCAAGGGTTCACTAACTAACGAGTGCTCGAGTTTATCATGAGCAAATGACATTTTCCAGAATTTCTCATGATTCATGTAGTCATGCGCTTTTAGCAGCGTGACAGTCCACTAAAAGCCAGGAAAAAAAAAAAAATTGTAAAAAAAAAAGGATATATACGTACATGAGGGTGCAGAAAGAGGCACAGGAATGAATAAGCATTTGATTTTCCATCGTTTAAAAAAAACTAACTTCCATCTTCCTATTAAAGCTTAACAATTCTTCAATACACAAACAAATAAAACATAAAAAAAAAATATCATCAAAATAGTAGCACAAAGGTTATGCAAATGCTATAGAATTATAAAAAAGAAAATAAAATAAAAATGTCTAAAAAAAAAATACAAAACGTTGTTGCAATAATATGTAGACACTGTTGTCAGCGTTTGCAGCAAGTTACACAAGCAGAAAAAATTGTCAAGCTGAGACAAATTATTAGAAGGGTTGCACCTATTATTTTTAAAAAAAAAATATATTTGTAAAAGTCGGCATTGATAATAATTCAAAGAAACTCGAGCCAGAGGAATCGTGTTCCATAAATGATTTAGTGTACGAAGTATTCAGTTCTACCAGGTGGAGACTGGGTTCGCTTAAACAAAATGAGACAAGCTGACAATTTTTCATAGTCCTCGAAACAAGACAAATTTTTTCATCGTAGCACTTTTGATTTGCCAAAAATTGAATCACAAATCGCTTTGGCTCGGTTTCTAGAGAGATTGTTTGCGTGTATAGTCTTAGGACTTGGAGTTCTATGGATACAGTTCCTGCATGGCAACTGGAAAATGCTTCGATTATCATCTCACTCAAAATTTGACAGGAGTAACAGCCTTTCGTCTTGATTTCTCTATCATTAATTTTTGGACAAATGTCCTGTGTTTCAATATGGATTTTAAAGTTTTTGAAGTGCATCTGAAGACGAACAGGAGCCGTTGACAACAATTGCGATCGGAGGGTTCCTTTGTCAACACTTAACAGATGCAGATCTCTAGAGGAGGGTAAGGCACGGTCCTTTGATTGAACTATACTCATGATGGGATCAGGAACTTCTGCGCAGCGAAGGGTCGTCTCAAAGAAATCACAACGAACCATGTCTCTGTGAAAAAGAAAATTTTTCGTATAGCTTTCGTTAGCTTGGATTTGCCCGACGAGACCAGCAGTGGGCCTATTGGGAGGGCTTGTTGGAACTAAATAAGCCTCTGTTGGGTGACCAACTCGAAGGACAAGCGAATCAGTAAAATGCAAAGGAGCTTGATTGTAGGATCCCAGGAGGTCGAATTGAATCCCATCCGATGTTTGCGCAGATGAGTGGAAAGTGAGAATTTCTCTAGTGTTATTCTGTACTCGCTCAAGAGATATAGTATAGGTACACTGATGACCAGTAATGCTGCGAACTTCGTAAGAATGCAGTAACTCAGGTACAAAGTAGACGCGATAAAAGAGGCATCCCATACGGGAAATGATTGTACATCCACTGCCAACACTCGACGGCTTGCAACCGGTAAATCCAGGATAATTCATGCTCTCGTCTGTAAGAGCTTCGAATTTTTGATTTTCGACGCAGTGTTCACCCCAAGCACAGTAGTAGTTTTGAGGGCATGCCAGTTGCGTTACAGTACGCTTCTGTACTGGGAAAGTAAAGTATAACCTTCTCGATGAAAATGTACATTGGGCAGAAACTAATTTTAATTTAATATTAAAAATGTTATTTTGTTTCAAATCCTGAAACCAAATACATGCTTCGTAATCGAGGCCTTTAAGTGTGATTTCCGCTGTTGTAAAAAGTTCGCAGTGTTTTTGACCTTCTTGAGTGTGACAGTTCTTTATATCAGATGACAATATAGCGTGAGTAGTACAAGTTGAGGAAGCCAAAGATGTCAGGGTGCACACCAAGGCCATTGTCAAGGCAGGTTGTACACGAAAATTTGGATTATGTTCTTCAAGATAGGCGTGTAAATTCGCCAAACGTATGCGCATGCCAGTACCAAAAACAGCTCCACATAGCATGAAAAGTCGTATAATAGATTTTAATATTTTGAACAGTAAAAGAAAAATTGAAAAAAATAATTTGAAAGTAGATACTAGACCAGTGACCGCAACTCTGAGAAAACATAGCAAAACAAGTGTCAAAATAGTGATTACTGCATAAAAAATATACATGACGTAAGGAGGCCAACATGTAAGTTGTGCAAAAAATTCTCTACATAATACACAGTGTGTGGCGCGGCACATGGATTTTCCATCAAGTAAAACTTCTCCGCGCACAGCTTTGCCAGATGACGAAACAAAAATTAAAGTTAGCGTGTCTTTATAGACTGTAAACTCGACAGGTAAAACTACACTCAAGTCCTGTGAGACCTGGAAAATTATTTCATTTCCAGAAATTCGAACGATAAGTGTTCCAGGTTCGGAAACTGAAATAACAGGATCATTAAATTGTAATGTGAGGTTATGCTGAGAAAATGTGGCAGCTTCATTTTCTAAAAGTTGACGCCTGAATTTCTTCTTTGTCGTTGGAATACGGTATAAGCAAATGTCTATGGACAGAAACGTAGGATTAACAATTACCTCATCGTCTGAAAGGTATGACAGTTCATATGACGTTGTCGTAATATCACAGAAACACGTTGCATGGGGGTCGCAAGGAAAATGCTCACAAAATGCAGGCGTCCCAGTGCAATTGTCGGCACAGTCGCAGGGGATGGGGAGCTCGTCGCCCCTGGTTTCTGATGAAAGGTGACATGCGAATGTCTCCATGTGTCCCTGGTGCTCTGTAGGACGGTCGAAGAAATGTGTGGCAGGAATTAATTTGTCGTCCTTGATGATGAATGTGGATATTCCCACCACACATCCCTGGCAGTTCACGTCTGCACATGAACCTGGTGGTAATTCGGGGAGATCAGCCAATTTGGTAGAGTATGTGCATTCATATTCTATGGTCCTGCTGCACAACTTCAGTTGGTGCGCCACCACGAGCGCTGGTAGCCAGAACAAGAGCAGAAGTTCACCACCTGGAATGCAAGGTTCGCAAAAAAAAAAATAGCCAGAATTCCATCTTCCAGTAAGAAAAAATTAAAATAAATAAATTTTGAAACAAAAGAAATGAGGTGGACGTGATTATATCTCTATTCTATCTAATAAAAAGAACTAAAGGGGAAAAAAAAGTAAAGAATGGTCACTCTAATAGACCTTTGTATGATTTTTTTTTCTTCAAACAGGAATCACATGTATGTTTCCTGTTTTGCATGTCTGTTGTACAGGTTCATTCATCGGGGCACAGTTGGGAAAAAGAAAAGGGGGGGGGATGCGAGATGAGAGGTACGTACACTTCTTCCGTTTATCATGCCTTATTCGAAAGATACTCTTATATATGTACGTGGATGCATGTGTGTATGTGTTTGCGTTTTCGGAAGGAAAATCGGAACTCAAAGTACTTGAGTAAAACTAGATTATCTCCCCTATCACGCCCGCATGAAAAAAAAGGGAAATTATCAGTTCCACACAAGCACAAACTCTGTGCAATGAAGCGCTAGCAACCTCCTTACAACGAGAATACAGTGTAGAGTCCTTTTTACCTAATATCGTCTGGGGGAGAGAAAGGAAAAAAAAATAGTAGGGGGGGGGGTTACGTTCTTGAATAGAAATACCGTGTTTTGAATATCTTATTGTCTCTCAATAAATTTACTCGTTCACTACTCGTGTCTTGCGCTAATTTACTTGCTAGTACGTCCGAAAATTTATCAATCAAATTTTTATCTGACTGCGGAGTGTTACTTTGCAGAGCCCAGCCGAGAACCTTATCTGAAAAAGTAGTAGGTGTCTTTTCCGCCGGTTTAGTTGCGTTAGCCAATGACCTCAGATTGTAACTATGCGAAGGAGCACTAATCGCGGATTGTGCATTGTTGGCAAATGGGGGTGTCGTATTCTGAGAGGACTTATCGTCTGAACCTTGGCCTTCCCCCGATATAGTCAAATTAGGGGTCTCTGGTGTTATATCAGAGTGATCTGGATATAACGGTATCTGAGGCACATAATCGTTATCATCGTCGTCAGTTTCGTCATATAAGTTATACCGTGAAGTGGAAGGGATGTCACGAATGGGGGCCGGAAACTGCCTTTGACTGAACTCATCATTCGGGAGTTTTAAATCGGGGCGCCTTTCACTATAGTGAAACATCCTATCGACATGCATGCGTCTTGGTTTTGCACGAGGTTTATCAATTTCCTGGATTGTGTAATTAAGGTCTGAATGTTTTTCCAAGACTCGAAAAGGACCAGAAAATTTCTTAGCGAAAGCTCGTCCTGTTTCTGTCGTTGTCGCGGGGGTGTACAAATAAATCTTTTCACCTAATTGAAAAGTTTTGTTTTTCGCAATCTTTTCTCGCAACCTAGTTTGTTTCTGCTGAACCATTTCTAAGTTTTTATAAACGTTTTGGTGCACATATCTCATTTTTGCCAAATTTTCTTCAATATAATCGTCACACGGAAAATAATGGAAGTTAGTCTTTGACTCAAACAGGTGAAAGGGTAACTGGATATCACGATTAAACATCAAAAAGGAAGGTTTTTCATGTGTGCTGTCATGGTAGGAATTATTATAAATAAAATTATAGTATCCTAAATACGTATCCCAGTCCGTGATATCATCACTTAGGCTTGTCAGACTATTTTTTATGCTGGAATTCAATCTTTCGGCTGCGGTATTAGTTTGCGGGTGAAAAGCCGTAGTCTTTAGTTTGCGCACCTGTAATTTGCGTGATAGTTCCGTCAATAGTATGCTTTGAAAATTTGTTCCAAGGTCAGTTAAAATAGACTGGGGGACTCCGAAAGTAAAAATAACTTCCAGAAGCTTAGATGCTATAGTTGGAGCTGTGATATCCTTAAGAGCAAAAAGCCAACAATACTTAGTAAAATGGCAAATTATTGACAATATAAACTTATTCCCTTGCTGACTCATTTTTAGAGGCCCAAGTATGTCTAGAGAATATATTTGACCTGGAGCCGAAGGAATTTCGGGGTTTTGTATCGAGGATTTTGTAAGGGGAAATCCTTTGCGTTCGATACACCGCGTACAAGAATTTGAAAAATTCTTTATATCCCGATACATATTTTTCCAAAAGTACTTCTCCTTAATAGACCTGTAGTTCTTATAAAATGCAAAATGAACTGTTTCTGAACCCTCCAAAATATGCGGGATTAAAGCTTTCGGGACCACAATTTGTTCAAAGTACTCATTTCTGGCTGAGTGCTTGTTTCGATTTCCCACATGTTTAAGCACATCGTCCTGCAAAAAATAATTATCCGTCTGCGTTTTACAAGAAAAAGCTTTATCCTCCAGATAATCAATTATAGTTTTTAAAAAGGGATCCTTTCTTTGTTCTCGTTTGATAGTTTCCAGATCAGGTATATCGGTTTTAACAACATTAACAGTCCCAATGATGTCCCTTGATAATAAGTCACTTAGGAAATTTTTGGATCCTTGAATATGCTGGAAAGTGAAGTCATATTCGGCCAACTCACTTAACCATCGTGATAATCTATTTGCAGGGGATTCTAATTTCAGTAAATATTCTAGTGATTTACAGTCTGAAATAATTTCGAATTTTCGCCCATATAAGTACACTTTGTAGTGTCGTACTGCTAGCAAAATAGCATATGCTTCAAGGTGCATGCTAGGCCATTTTGTCTCATGAGGTTTTAATTTATAGGAAAAGTAACTAATCGGTCGTAGCGTGCCATTTTCATCCTTTTGTAAAAGGGAAGCGCCAATAGCAGCTTGGCTCGCATCACAATTTAAATAAAATTTCTTGTCAAAATTAGGATGCTTAAGCATAACATCAGACAGTAATTTAGATTTAATTATTTCAAATGAGGCTTGCGCCTGAGAGTTCCATTTAAATCGGGTTTTAGATTTCGTCAAATCCGTCAAAGGGATGACTACTGTTGAAAAGTTCTCAATAAAATCTCGATAATAATTAGCTAATCCCAAAAATCGACGTAGTTTACGTAACGTTGTTGGTACCGGGAAAGCCTCTATTTTTGATACATTTTCTGGAAGTGGTCGCAGGTTATCCTTATCTACAACGTGACCCAGATATTTTATACTCGATTGGAGAAAATGACATTTTCGGGGGTTTAGCGTAAGACCAAAGCTTCGAAATCTGTCAAAGACTAGTTTTAACTTGCGCAGGGAATCATCAACAGTCTGAGCCGGTATGATAATATCATCGATGTAAGCCGATATGTTTTCAGATTGCAGGCCGTTCAGTACTGTATCAGCTGTCTGTTGAAATATTTGAGGGCTATTTTTCAACCCAAAACTTAAAAATTTGTATTGAAACGAACCATAAGGGCTGGAGAAAGCGGTCAAATGTTTGTCCTCGTCACACAATCGTATCTGATGAAAGGAAGCATTTGCGTCTAGAGTCGTATAATAATTTGCTCCGCGAAGAGAATTTAATATGTCTGATATAAGGGGCAAGCGGTACGTTGAAGAAATTGTTATTTGGTTTAGTTTCCGATAATCTATGACTAACCGATATTGACCTTCTTCTTTCTTTTTGACTAAAATTAACGGAAAGGAATATGGGCTGTTCGATCGCTCGATAATTTCAGCCTCTTCTAATTCTTGCAATTGTTGTCGCAAATTGTCACGTAAGGCGACGGGCACCGGGTAACTCCGACTCTGGATAGGTGTGGTATCCGTTAACTTTATAGGAGGGGCCTGAAGCTTACATTTACCAATTGTTTTTAAAGATGTGCTAAATATATCGGCGTATTCCATAATTAGATTAGTTAATTTATTCTTTGCATTTAAAGGAACCTGCGATAAGTCAAAATCACTTAATTTAAGCTCTTTTCTACGTAATTCACGAATAGATTTATCCTCATCAATATCTATATCAGCAGTTATTTGTGCAATTTTCATATTTTTGTTAAAATGTAGAGGAGTGTGTGACAGGTTATTAATTAATAACGGAACTGTACCATCCTCGTTAACCGTAGATATCGAGTGATGAATTTCAATAGTATGTTTGTTGGGGAGGGGGTTTATCAACACATTACTGCCTACCGGTATTTTTTGACTTAGTTTAATAGTAGCAATAGCGGTAGATTGAGGTGACAATTTAAGTTTCTGTGCGAGTTTTCCAAATATTTGCGTTAACAGTACATTAATTTGAGGAGCCCGAAACTGGTGTATTCGCGTCGAATTTTCCTGAAAAGTTACAGTACTATTCTGGTAATTTATATGTCCTCGAAAAGTAGAAAGAAAATCATTTCCTAATATAATATCATAATCAGTACTTATGTTAGCGTGAGTAACTAAAAATTCATGTCGAAAAACTTTATTTGCGACCGTAATAGGTAAAGCGACTGAGGATTTTACTTTTATTTCTGCTCCCGTTAATGTTGTAATTTTAACATTCGGGATTGCATTAGTATTTGTGATGAGAGACGAGGGTACATTTTTGAATGCTGTAAAACTACATAAAGAGCGGCTAGCACCCGAATCAATTAGTGCCGAGTAGGTTCGGCTGCCTATGCGAAGTGAGATTATCGGTAAAAAGCAATTTTCACTTCCCTTAAAAGAAGCTTGCGCAGTGTCGAAATGCCTACCGGTTCGTGAACCCTCAAAATGTTTATTTTGTCTCCGGGGACGAAGGGTGTCTTTTATCGGCCCCGCCTTGAGTTTAAATGACGTGCTCGTGAGAAATTTCTTCCGCGTGTGTAATTTGGAAGAGTGTTCTGGACGTGACTGCCGTTTTGCGTATAAGATGTGTCGCGCATATTACTTCTATTTCGAGGTGCCATATGATAAGTAGTCTGATAATTCCTAGGGGTCCTACGATTGTAATGATAAGTAGAGCGTCCCCTTATACCCGGACAAATGTGATTTTGAAAGTAAGAACCACATAAAGTACAGGGTGCTTGTTCTCGAGGAAAAAAGTTTCGATTTTGATAAGGGATTCTGTCGGTTATTAGATCAAAATTTTGGTTATCATAAGGCAGTTGTTCTGCTGCGTGATAACGAGATGAAAAATTAGGGTTATAATGCTGGTGTGACGCTTGTTGTGTTAATGCTCCTATCACTTGTTTATTTAATTCCGTCTGACTGGCTAAAATTGCTGACAATTGTGTACCGATTGTAGTAGAAGTTTCTGCTGCACAGGTGTTTACGGTTTCGTTGTCAGTAAATTGATGTGAATTTAATTCATCCAATGTAACTTGATTTACCGCCTCTTCGAAGGTATTAGGATTGCGAGTGAGAGCGAGTTTTCTCAACGAGGGGTTTAATCCTTCCAAAAATTTTGCGAGTTTTGTTTGATTTACTATGGGAGCCACTTCGGGTTTGGATGCGTTTTCTATACCGAAATAATTGATTGTGAGGTTGGATACTCGTGTTGAAAAGCTCCGGACCGATTCACCCGGATTCTGTTTGCAATTTGAAAATAATTGTTGCCGGTGACTAAGGGTTGTTTTCTGTGCATAGAAGTCAATAAATTTGTCTTTTATTTTTTTGAACTCAGTTTCGTTTAAGAGTTCAGGATCATTTATGAAAAACTGTAATGCGGGACCTTTGAGTTTGCTTTTTAGGACTGCAATAAGTTCTGCATCGTTCCACTGAGCTATTTTACCCGTTTCTTCCAAGTTATTAAAAAAATACTCTACGTTTGAAAATATTTCACCATCAAAAATACTAACTAAACTTTGGTATCCAGCAATTTTATTTGGATTGGGAGCTGCTGTTTTAGTCATTTTTCAATCTCAGGGGAGGGAAGGGATCACCGTTCAATATGATATGCGATATATAACTAATACGTACACATATGAATGAACATGTAATGCAACAGATAAATTCTCCTTGCTTATAACTTAAAAAAACATAATACTTTTACATATAAATGCAATGGAATAAACATGAAAACAGGGAACTTTTTTTTCTCATAAATGCAATATGATAAATCATGGGTCTTTTCCATCAAGGAAATGCAATGTGAGTCATATCGTAAAAACATAAATAGTACTAATAATTATTATATTCATTTCCTAATGTATAAAAATTATAACCAAATTATTTGAACATGGTTAGGTGCTCAGGTTATTAAAAAAAAAGTTTATATTTTTGCACTAGACCCATTCTTAAGAAGTTAAACCTCAGCAAAATAAAATAAGCGTTCCTTTTACGGCACCACATGTCACGGGTTTTTGGTTTATTCACCTACAGGAGCTGAACATCTAAACTGTGAGACGCTTATATACTAGAGGTAATAACTTCACAGGTAAAATATACATTTCTTTATTTAAAGCCGATTCGTATAGGGTTACATAATTAAATCCAAAATAACATTCCCTTCAATCGTAAACTAGACCAATTTAATAAAAATAACATTATTATTTGAATAAGGGAAGATGAACCAATTTAATTAAAATATCATTAGAAACAATACCTAGGGAAGATGGAAATTCATAACTATTTTACAATGCTTACCCATGCCTCCAGGGGTCTCTTTGTAGTCGAAGTAGAGCCTTTCTGCGGTTGGAAGATAATCTTGTTTCTCTCTTAATCGCTTGAGCTTTATATATGTTTTTGTTTTGGACCTTCGGACAAGCATGTGAAAATCACGCCGATATCCCGTTACTTCTCACGCTGATTATCTTATTTGTAGTTTAAAAGTTAACTTGATTAATTTGGGGTCAAGGGTTCACTAACTAACGAGTGCTCGAGTTTATCATGAGCAAATGACATTTTCCAGAATTTCTCATGATTCATGTAGTCATGCGCTTTTAGCAGCGTGACACTACCAAATGTTTATATTTCTTTGAGTGACCACCTACCTTAATAACCTATTTTTTGCGAAACAGACGATGGTCGCTCCCAAGAAGTTTCACTGTAGTTCATAATTCTCAAAGACAGAATCTTAGAGAGCTTACTATCAAAATTATTTTAGCTTAGTTGACTATGTTAAAAATTTAATGGCAAAAATACTCTTTTTTATTACACTCTTTTATTAACTCACACTCTATGCACAGATCAAATTTTGTTATCAGTTTCTCAATCACTTTGCAATCTTTAATTGAGCTAAAATTTTGTCTACTGATATATCTTAACAATACATAAATCAAAGATTTTAATTTAAGCCAATTATTACAGATATGTTTAAGCTCCTTCTAAAATACGATAATGGGAACATTAATACTTTTAAATGGCCGTGCAGCATATTTATTAAATAAATGAAACAAACAATCTTATTTATAAAATTAATATGTATACATTAAAGAAATGACATAATGACTTTTTACATCTTTAACTTATCAAGAAGATAGCCCATTATGCTTTGTTGCTTACTTTAGATAGCTTTGAGTGGACTAATAACATTTCCTAAAAGGATGCATTTGATGGTAATCAGACTATTATGCATCAAGCAGCACTAAAATGAAATTTATTTTGAAGTCCTTAAATTTCATCTTATTTTCACAAGGATGTTTAAATGTAGTCTCTTTATTCACTATAACTGATTGATGATATACCATAAGTAGAATTTTCCAAAATTCATCAGTAATTTTCACAGTTCTAATCTTTATGAATAGGGACACAACAATGGACGATATCAATGTGACGTCATTTCTCATTCAAAACGTAATGCTGATCGAATCAGCTGCAAAAGTAGACTTGGTTGATTCTTAATTCTTCAATCTGATTGGTTCAAATGTATATTTTCCACCAATACGTGAGTGAAATAGCCTCATGTGGATATCCTCTATTGTTTGCATTCACAATAGCCAAATTTTCACCTCACTATATCTGGAGTTGGCTTACTTCCCAAATTCAAAAGTGAAAACATTAAATGCAGTAAATATAAGATTATTGACAGTACTGTCAGAAGTTACAACTTCCTTTTCCCTCTGTAACTTGCACTCTTAAGATCTGGAACTTTTTAATACTTTTTGAGTGAAAGCTGAATGTTTCATAAAAATAAATATTGCTCTTTTCAAAGTTTTGTAGTGGTTGCTAACTTTATTCGATGGAAATTTTCAGATTAGCACTTGAATATATTTTGCTTCCTTTGACAACATAGTCGGGTATATTTTCAAAAAGTAAAATAAATCCTTAAATGCATCACAGTAACTATTATTGTCATTTATTAATGCTATTTTGAATGAATTAATTTTATCATTTATTTAACTGAAGCGTTTAATTAATTATTAGGATTTCAGAAAATAAATTTTTCTATAATATATCAACTTGCAGTAAAGAAAAACTTTTATTCGAAAAAATTAAAAATTGCATAGTTTAGGTAACTAAGTCTAATCTTATATCCATTCCATATCACTTTAAATTTTTAAACATAATTTTAATAAAATAGATGGCATTTTTCTTGTCTTTTCATTTTCTTTTACCAGTTGAAAATCAAGGATAGAATCATATTTAAATCAAATAAAGTCTTGAAAAGAAATTTTACTGGCCTCAATAACTGTTTAATTTATTTTTGCTGCATTACTAACAAGATGCCTACTCCTAAACTATTTGTTGCAAGAAAAAATGTATAGAGTCATATAGTAAATAACATGAACTTTCTAAGAAAGGTTTCAATTTTTGTGTACAGGTAACACTCATTTTTATGAACCCATAGGGATGACTCAAATACTTCATAAAATTGAGTCATAAAATATTGTATGGGAATGTATACAGGACTACTTCCTAGTTCATAAGTGTTTATAAAAAAAAAAGAGATTAAAAAAATGAGCACTGACTGCATCACAAAAAGTAATAAATTACCCATTCTTCTGGAACCTGACCATATTCATTTTTAATTAGAGATAAGGAATAGTTATTCCTATTTTAAGTACAAGAAAGGACATATTTCAAATAACTGTATAACAACTCTTTACAATTTTTTTTTCTTCAGAATTGCTAAACTA
>JAWZYV010014787.1:0-110761 GCA_038373885.1 Cheiracanthium punctorium
AACATAAAACATATGTATTATGTTCCAAGATACAATGTAGCTTAACATTTAAGAAGCATTTTTTTATTTTATTTTCTCCCTATTATGTGACATTGTGCCGGCCATTTAAGTTGGATAAGTGACACTCTACTGTAATAGAAAGAAAAAAAAAACTTACATAATTCCCACTATCTTCAGCAACTGAAAGTAAAAAGAGGAAAACAAACAATTAATGCATACATAAACGTATTACATGAAATTAATCTCTGATACTCTTACAGGATTCCCACCAATTTTCTAAAACAAATGTAGGACCACTTGGCAGTTTAAATGTCTACAGTGTATACAATTGACTAGTACAAGTCCCGAGTTTATACTTATTTATACCAGTTTTGCACTAAGAATTTGACTGCCTCTTCGGATATAAGTCAAATTTTTTGCAATGGTAGGTTTTTCTTGAAATAGTAGGAACCCTGTTCTCACGAGTAAAAGGAAATTAAAAAGATATAGATGTATCAAACTTACCTTGATAATAGTGAGAATCACTGTCAAATGAGTTTTGCAAAGGAACTTTCACTGCGCCGATTGCGCGAAGTCTTTCATCGAGTTCTGTAGTAGTCCGTTTGGCCGTTCCCCCGCCAGTCTTGAAAATTTCCATTCGGTCGTCTGCGTGGTTTTTATTAGCTTTTTTTTTTTCATATTTCTGTAGCAGTTCAATAACTGCATGTGCGTACGTTTGTTCACGCCTGGCATGCTATTATACTCAGATTCGATGGCATGCCAAGCATCTGATTTTTGGTGGTTGTTTACAGCATTCGTGATTTTATTTTCTATAATTTCTTTATATTTCTCGACCAAACACATCAATGTTTCGATTTCAATCGGCGTGAAATTTTTTTTGGTGGGTTTTCCCTCCATTTTTCTTTATAATCACTTTAATTATATAAAAGCTACGTTTCCTGCTCCTAAAGTCTAAACAGTAAATAAAGGACAGGTGTTGCCAATTTTTATTTTTATTTTTGGGAGTTTTGTAATTGTTGCCAAATTGGAACTTACTATTATTCTGACCAATCACAGACGACCTTACAAAGCAGAATGCACAAGTACAAGTTAATTGGTGGTTAAACGCTGGTCAGGAAACCAATGGTTTTAAATAGTTGGTGAATACCGTTCTGTGGTTACCAGTGAGTTATCAGCATGTGATGGTCAAACGTTAGTTTCATAATCAGGCGGTTACTAGCCGTTTCGTGAATACGGGCGTAAAAGTCTGTGTTTTGGATTATGTCCAAAATCTCATCTGTAGCCATGCTTGGCGAGTTTTGGTAAACTATTGAAAAATTTAACACCAAAAGTAAGTTTCTAAAACTGAATCCAGTTAGGGAATACATATATCTTAAATTTGGGGAGAAATCTCCAAGCATTAATATTATTCAGTGGTGGAAATTTAGAATATTTAGTAACTGGTCCAAAAGACTAGAACTCCATGACTTCACTGGTCCGTATACATGATTTTTAAGACAAAATGGTGTCATGATAATGACATAAAAAAAGAAGCAAATACAAAAATAGTGGGGAACATGTTACATGTAACAGTAAAATACGGATTGAAGGTAGAGATTGATGATGAAATAATATACAGCAGAGAGCCAGAAATCCGCACAGCTTGGGACCATGGCTTGTGCGGAATTCGGGCCATAAAAGAAAAATCATTCCATTTTTGATTTTAAAAAAAAGCACTCCACTCACGTTTTCATATTAAACACAAAAGCATAGGAGAAAAAAGAAAAAAATTACATGAAGAGTTGAAGACTAGCAAAACACATGGTCTCAAAATTTACTTTTTTTTTTTTTTTTTTTAATTTGAAAACATGTATCATGGTGATTTGTTTCAAAACATTATTATTTTTTTTTTCAAATTGTATATTACAGTGGCCGCTGCTTGATTGGATCACTGGTTAATTGGATCAGCCGCTTTATCGAATCAAATCACGGGAAACGGAACTGGGTCATTCTCGACCAAAGCCGCTGCTTTTCCGAATCAGCCGCTTTATTGGATCAAAAGTCAATGGCACGAACGCGATCCATCTAAGCGGCGGCCACTGTATCATTAATTTTTGCTTTGTTACAGAAATTTTCTGTTCTGAAAATTTAAGGTATTCCTTCTCCTAACTTTAAACTTTCATCAAATGGATTTTTTTTTTCTTTTGATTATCCAAGTTTTCGTCATAGTCATCAGAATAACATTTATCTAGATTTATAACACTTTTGAACAATTTCATCACTGGTGGATGACTACGGATTTTTGAAATATTATTATCATCTAACTATTACATTTCATTTTGCATCTTGATTTAATAATCCTTTTCATGCTATTATAGCATCCTTCTCTGTAGGGTGTGATATGAAAGTCGCCTTGAAGGATATAAGAAAGTTTTCGTAAGAACCCCCCCCCCCCCCTCGTGTGTGATCAGGGCGTCTACCGGTCATGAAAGTCATGAAAAAGTCACGATTTCAGAAAATGGTAACGAAAGTCATGAATTTTGCCTTTCAGTCATGAATTTTTCCGTTAGAAAAAAAAAATCCCTTTCCAGGCCATTTGATATCAAATGTATGCTTGAAATGGTCTTGACATCACCGGAAATTTGTAAGTCTTTGTCATAACCGAGAGCGGGACGATCGTGAACAAAACAGAACTTGTCGTAGTTTGTTTTTCTTTTGTTTTTGGGTGTGTTTAGACTGCTACCTTCGAGTAACTCGAGAAAAACCCAAATCGTTCATGATGCCAGATTTGAGCTTTCCGAGGAGATAAACAAAGCACTCACGCTGCCAAGCTGAGTAGCATTACTATATGTATTTGTTAATTATATGAAATTCTACATTACAATGACATATGCAACAATAATTTTTACAGTAAATTAAGGTCATGAAATTTGTGCGTAAAGGTCATGAAAAAGTCATGAAATTCAGTTTATGAAACCTGGTAGACACCCTGGTGATTTTTGTCATAAAGGATTCACTCTAAAGCAGTATTTAAACGAACATCTTCTCACTCATACAGGAGAAAAACCTAGTGTCTGCAGTATTTGTAATAAATCGTTTACTCGAAAAAGCTTAAAAAAAGCATCTTCTCATTCATACAGGAGAAAAAACTCATGTTTGTGACTTTTGCGATAAAGCATTTACTCAGACAACATACTTGAAGGAACATCTTTTTACTCATATAAGAGAAAATTCTTATGTATGTGATATTTGTCATAAGACATTTACTCGGGACAGAAACTTACTCATACAGAAGAAAAACCTGATGTATTTCCAAAATGAATTCATTTACTCACATGAGACACTTAAATGAATACCTCACTTATCCAAGAGAAAAAATCCTCTGTATGTGATTTTTCTCATAAAGCATAAAAACTTTGAAATCAGCAACTTTTTGGCCTGTAAGAACTGGCCAAAAATTTTGTGTATGACTTCTGTCACAAAGAATTTAGCTTGAAATTAAACTGAAATAAGCACGTTTGCTATCATCTTTGTTAAAGGGCATAAATATCCTATTTTGTAAGATTTTTGTTGTGAAGTTTTCATTGAATAAAGACATTTTTCTCCCACGAAAGGGGGGAGAACACTGTGTGATTTGTATAAAAAGCATTTTTTCCAGTATAGAGACGTAATCAATCTTGGTCACACTAACAAGGCGTCTAACGGTCAGGAAAACGGGAAATAGGTCAAGAAAAGGCAAAAAATTCCTGGGAAAAATGCAAAATTCCTGGAAAATTCTCTGAATAAATTTTCCTTCGTAAAAATTTCTTGTCTTTTTTTTTTTCTCCTTCGCAGTCCAGAGAGTGAAAAATGCTGATAACGATGATTTTTGCTTAACCCATTTACATAGGCGCACCCACGGGGGGGGCTATGGGGCTGAAGCCCCCCCCCCTAAAGGCAGAAAGTTAGAAGTGGAAATTGTCACTAATTAATTAATTTTTTAGTTCTTTCTTTTTTTTAATTTTCCTCAAATTAATTTCTAACCAAAAAAGACATTTATTTAAAAAAGTTTTTAAATAAATCCTTACAGTTCGTTGAAACACTGTTTACACACGGTTACATCGTCGCTCAAAAGATCAGATAATTATTTATGACTGTATAATGAGTTACATTGCTTGTGTTCTATGGGACAGTCAAGTGATACCGAATATTTTGACGTTATAAGAGAGTTGTAACTAACCGAGGTCACTATGACCGAGTTCAGCAGTATTTGTATGTAGCCCAGCCCCCCCTAAACTAAAATCCTGGGTGCGCCACTGACCCTTTATAAGGCGAGTTTATGTGCAGAGAGTCGAAAGTACTTTTGATTTTTCTGGCCCATTCTTTAGTATTTATTCATATATTTTCCCTCTACCGTAATATCCCACGTAAAAATTGGAGAAACAAGAATTAAACAAACATAGAAATTTTGCAGGAGAATACATTCATGATTCACAAAACCAAACACGCGGTAGTTTTCCACACGTAAGTCGGAAAACTACCTGCTGCTCGTATACGGAATTAAGCTCAAAAATATAGAATTAAAAGCGATGATTCTTATGCTCAATTTTCGAGTCATTATTCCAGCTTTCTTTAAAATGACGAATGAAAGAAAAGTTCATAAGCTAAATATAATTTAGAATCTAGATGTATGGAAGAAATAGACATCCAATATAACTGAACAAAAATCAGAAATTTCACTCATGAAATTTCTGAACTCACTCATGAAATTAATTATTTCCATTTTAAAATAATTATTGGATAATTAATTTAAAATGGATTTCTGTATAGAGATGAGGCGGGCTCAGCCCGAGCCCGACTCGGGCTCTGTAATTCACGATTGCGTTCGGGCTCGGGCTCATGAAAAATTTCTCCTTTGTTGAACATACTCCTTGAAACAGATTTTAAAAAGTGATTCATGGGATAAATAGATGTACTTATTTTTTTAAAAAATGGCGGCACGGGGGACTAGAAGGTGTGTGAAGCTCCAAAATTTATTGTATCCTATTAATGACGTAGTTAATTTTATTTGTCTTTAGCTGAAATTTCGGGCTCGGGCTCCAACTTCAATAATATTGCTCGGGCTCGGGCTTCAAAAAATGAGCCCGAACTCATCTCTATTTCTGTATTGAATAGACCGTAGGTGGTGAGTATTCTTACCACGGCTTTATAAAAGTTAATATCAAATACACAGATTTTCAATGAGAAATTGCTCTACATTTGTTAATTTAAGAAAGCTCGCATAAGTGCACATAATTTTGATGCCACATCGATATTCACTAATGCGGTTTCTACTGTATCCATATTCACTAAACCTTTTTTTTTTTTTTTTTTTTTTTTTTTTGGCCAAGAGGGTTTGTAATGCGTATGTTTACAGTAATTTTCATTTGTAGTTGGCTAGTTACTGCTTGCCAAACATAGCGACACAGCTCAAATCTAGCCTCTCTTTTCTTTTGTACCACACAGGGCCGCCCCTTACGGTTGTGCAGGTTGTGCGTCGCACAAGGGCGCCTCGGTGCTAGGGGCGCCAAACGGAGGCAAGACAGACAAGAAATTTTGTATATGAAGCTAATATTGTTAAGGTGCGATTTTAGTGATTCTGTTTTCACATCACCAAAAGTGGGACTTTAAGTCCTATAAAGAATTATTTTTAGCAGGGCCGTAGCTAAAGGTTTGGCGGGACTCAGGGGCGACCCGACACGGTAAACGAGGTAAGCATAGTATCGGGCGCCATATTCGAAGGGACACCATTTCGAACTCAAAAACGGGTGAACTTGATCAAGAGAATAAAACGGGGCGCCTTTTTTACTTTTGCAGGGGGTCGACACGTACCCTAGGGCCACCCTTGGCTACACAAGATCAGCTGGATCACAAAAAGTGTAGGCAGAGTTTCACTGTTTTATGTTTTATTTACTTTTTTTCAAAATAGCACATCTGTAAGAAGAATAGGTAGGATTTTGTTAAGTACAATAATTATGAGGGAATTAAAATTTATTATTGAAGTTGTTCAAGAAGAGTAATGGAAGGAGGCGCAATTTGGAGTGTTCTGCCAGGGTGCAAAGTTTTTTCAAAGTTTTTGCAAGTTTTTCAAGTTTTTTCATGGAACTTCCCAGTCTACCTACCTCAAATTATTGCAAAGCTGCTTTCATTACTGGATCACATTACTATAGTTTTACTAATAGTACTGGTCAAGGTTTATGTGATTTCATACAGACATACCTTAATTCACTGAACATCAATATTTTAGATTGAAGGGGCCAAGCCTATGACAATGCAAATATGAAAGGAAAGCATAAAGGACTACAACAAAAACAAAGAAATAAATCCACGGGCTTTTTTTATTCCATGCGCTGCCCATACATTAAACCTGGTTGTTAATGATGCAGACAAAGTGACATTTGAAACAGTAAACTTTTTTAGCGTAATATAAGAACTGTATAATTATTTTTCAAGCTTTGTTAAACGATGGGCTATAATCAAAACATATGTTAGAAATTTAAATTTAAAGCCACTGTCCACAACTAGATGGGAAAGTAGAATAGAAGCAATTAAACCTCTTAACCCATTCGTGCCTGGATATTTTTGCGACTTTCTTCGATTTTTGCTAACACCAGCAGTAATGGATAAATTTCTGATGTAAACTTTTTGAACAAGGGATGATTTCATTTAAAATCATTATGTATAAAAATTGAAATGTCAACATCCTATTTGGCCTTATTAAAATATTTTGTGGAATTGAGGTTCAATACTAGCGAATAAAGGCTAGGAGAAATAAATAACGTTTTCGACTGATAGCGAAAATGCCGTCCCAAAAAAGGGACGCTAGGTATAAATGGGTTAAGAATAATCTCAAAGAAATTTAACAAGCTCTTTTAGAGATAGCGGAAGATAACTCCTAAGACATCGAAAGTAGGGTACAAGCAGATAATTTAATAACGAAATTATTTTCATTTAAATTTATTTGTTCAATTAACATATGGTACGAAATTTTAAGCCATATTAATGTAATAAGCAAGATGATGCAAGCTCCCACATATTGCATTCAAACCGTCATACAAAGTCTTGATTCTATTTTACAGTATTTCAAAGAACAACGGAGTGATGAAATGTTTGAAAATTTCATATCGTCTTTAATGAAAATAGCAACTGACCTAAATGTTGAAAGCTCTTTTCCCGAAATTCGAAGAAGAAATAGGAAAAGAATGTTTGAATATGAAGCACCAGATGAAACTATTAACGATGGAAAAGAAAATTTTAAAGTGAATTTCTTTTTCACAATTTTAGATACCGCAATTGCATCAATTACAGAAAGGTTCCTATTGATCAAAGAATACAATGACAATTTTAAACTCGTTCACAATATAAATAAGCTTAAAGAATTTGAAGATGAAGATTTATTAAATATTTGTCAGAGTTTGCGTCTGTGACGAAAAAAATTCTGAAAGCGATATTGATGTGAAAACCTTGTTTGAAGAACTGAAATTGCTTCAACGATATTAAAGACAATATGACTCCAACTTATGTACTTGATTATTTATATAAGCATGTTTTAACCGAAACCTTTCCAAATGTCACTGTGGTACTGAGAATTTATTTGACGCTACCAGAATCTGTAGCCTCAGGGGAAAGAATTTTTTCAAAATTAAAAATAATAAAAAACTATTTACGCTCAACTATGTCTGAAGAACGACTTACAGACTTATCAAAGAATTCGATGGAAACGAAATTTTGGATAAATTAGATATAAAAAACTTAATTAAGAATTTTGTTGCAATGAAAGCACGAAAAGCAAATATTTAGTTTTAACACCAGTTTTTTATGATATTAGTGAAAAATTTATTTAATTTAAATGTGCTTCTTTTTTAAGTACTTGATAATTTTAACATGGATAGTTAACATGTTACACGTAATGCTACGAATATTTGTTTTTGTTTTCTATTTATTGATAGTATAAGCAAATGTTACTTACGTTATAGGCATATATATGGAAATTTTAGCTATATGAAAATTTAAAACAAATCTTAATTTTAGGAGACGGGGGGGGGGGCGCCAAAAAAGTAGTTGCACAAAGGCGCAATCCACCCTAGGAGCGGCCCTGGTACCACAAGTCACATAGTTTATCTTTTTATCACTTTTCCAGTTGGTTTTGAATGCAATGCGGTTAGTTAGAAGATTGACATATACATCTATTTTATGGAAGTAAAATAGGATCTTATACATTAATTTCTTTTTTCTCGGGGAGTGGGCGGTCGCCCCCTCCTTTAATCCGCCCTTGTCTGAATTCTTGCAGATTTGAAGTGCAAGCATATGCGCACCCACGGGGGGGGGGCTATGGGGGCTCAAGCCCCCCTAAAGGTGAACAGTTAGAAGTGAAAAACTTTTAAAAAAATGAAAATTGTCACTAATTAATTATTACTATTATTATTATTTATTGTCTTCAAATTATTTCTAAAGTATTTTTTACCTAAAAAGATGTTAGTTTTTAAATAAATACTTACAGAGAGTTTATGAAACACTGTTAAAGTCGGTTACAATATCACTGAAAAGATCAGATAATTATTTATGACTCTATAATGAGTTTTTGTTTGTGGGCTTGTGTTGTATGGGCAAATCAAGTGGTACAGAATATTTTGACGTTATAAGAGGGTTGTAACTATTATCGATCTCACTATAACCGAGTTCAGCAGTATTTTCAGCTCAGCCCCCCCTAAACTAATATCCTGGGTGCGCCACTGAGTGCAAGAGACCGAAAGATAAAAAATTATGTTTGAAATTCGGCGTCTGCATTTAGTATTGTCATTCAGATGTATTATGGTCCGTTCCATCAGAATAGGGGTCTCAAGGTCACTGATCTTTCCTTCCTTCCGCTTGTAACTACGGTAACCAAAGACGCTAGGAATAGGTTCACCTTTTCCCCAATTCGTTTTGTCTTCGAATGAAGATTTTCCGTGAAATAGGAACTTTCAATATTTGATCCTACAACATAGTACGAAAAAAAAAATATGCCTCAGTACTGTCCTGATTGTCGAACGGGAGGTGGGAGAAACAAAAATCTGTGACTTTGAGACACCTATTCTAATGAAATGGACTATACATAACATAAGTACTGCCTCTTACACAAGTAGTATTGGTTAAATCTGAACTAACTGTAGTATCTTACTTGAAACTCGTAGTAATTTTTCGTTCTATCTAACTTAAGTACATCAGTAATTATATTACAGTAGAAAATTTATTTCAAGTAAGTTGTAAGAAAATATTTAAATATAAAATGGGGGTGTTGCTGTTGCGGGATTTCCCAAAATAAGCCGCATCTACGTAGCTACCATACCTCACGAGTTTTCCTGGAAACTCCCGAATTCAAAAGCGAACGCCCAAAAAACATAAATCTCTTGAATTTTTTAAAAATCATCAAATGATTTAACAAATTATCAGTTTTGGACGAAGTCTTTCGGAACTCCTTAAACGCCATCGGCAGTCAGCTGCTACATTTGCATGTTTTACAGCCTAATTTGCGTCATGCTGCGTCTTTTTGACGAAATTGCCGATAACATCATCGCGGCGTCAGTTAGCTAGGCCGTGGATTCTCCTCAGTTGAGATATTTTTTTTCATAGGGATTTAACGGAAATGTGCCGTTCTGTAGATCAGTAGATTTCTTTCTTTATATTTTGTAGATCAAAAAATTGTGTTATTTTTTTATCCAATTTTTTCGGGAAAAAAAAATGTTAAATGGGCAGTAGGAGATTCAAAATCCAGAATGCTCGGAACTGCGGCCATTCCAGATTCTTTCCTCTTCATTTCCTCTTGATTTTTTCTCATCTTTCTCCAACCCGGTTTTCATCTTTCCATGTGCGGCTTTTATCTCTTTCAATCCGGTTATCCCTTCGTCGTGTGCGGCTTTTAACTCTTCCAATCCGGTTTTCATCTCGTCTTTAGCGACTTTTATCTCGTCCAATCCTGTTTCTACTTTCCTCTCTAAATCGGCTTGTCCGGCTTCAATTTTCTTCTCTAAATCGGGTTTCATCTTTTCCAATCCGGCTTTCACCTCGTCGTGTACGGTTTTTATCTCTCCCAATCCGGCTTCTACTTTTTGTTTCACATCCGCTTTCACCTCGGCCTGGCCGGCTTCGATTTTCTTCATCATATCCACGAGCTTTTGAAGTTGTTCTTCCATTTTTCCTCTTGTCAAAACCATAAGCTGGAAAATTAAAGTCCATCTTTAGAACCCCACTCCAGACATCAAATGTTCAGAATACTCTGCTTGTTTCCTGGGTTCGTCGTTCTAAAGTCCAGTCGTTGTAGAAAGTTCTAGTAAAGAGTCCACTTGTCAGGATGGAACACAACTTTATTGCTTCTAGAACGTCGAAAAGTCAGCTTTACAAAATTCACAGGCACTAACTGCCAGTAGCTCGTTTATAACAGTGCACTCAGTACCACAAAGCTTTCACAAATGCTGTCATTCTCACACAAAATAAAACACTTCTACAGGCAAATCCAGTGGAAATATACGAGGGATAATACTAACAGTCCCTCAAAATTCAACAATGAAGAATTTACACTAAGCACTTAAAAACAAAGCTTCATAAACAAGCGCGAAACACCGCTTCTATCACACAGTTCAAAGCAAGACACAGAGCAAAACATCGTACTCATCGGAAACTCGATTCACACTGAACTGGGGCCTCTGTCCTGCTTGTATTTATAGGTGACGCAGAAGCTTCCAGAAGAATCTATTTCTCGACGATTCCACATAAAGCGAGAATTTTGATTCCGTCATAGAAGAGATATATTAGGCTATTATGTATGTTAATGCAAAAAAACTAACTTTACAAGCTCCATTGGGAAAATTGCGCCAAATGACCAAAATGTCGCCAAGCTTAGGGATTTTTGGCTAAATATAGCCAAATTTGGAGCCAAAAATAAGTCCCCTAAAGTGAGGTTACCGAAGGCCTTAGTACCCATATTTCTCGAGATTTCTAGAAACGCTATACTAATACAGTAGAACCCCGATCTATCGTTCTCGCATTCATCGTTTTCCCGTATGGATCGTTTTATTTCTATGGTCCCTGCACAAACTGTATTCAAATAACGTTAACAAAACCCGCATGTATCGTTCGTCAAAAAATCGCTTTCCCGCGTTCATCGTTGTAAAATGTTTCTTCTGGTAGAAATGAAATGGATGATGAAGTGGATCAATATGGCTTACAAATCTAATAACTTCCTGGTATGATATCTTGGGTTGATGATGGTATAGGTGAAGAGTTCTTACATCTAGTAGGGATGAGTATGGTGTGAAATGTAGTGATTATATTTCCATTGATTTAGAAGTAGCAACGTGCGGTATCCTAAGATTGAAAGAAATGTGACTCAAGAAATGAAAATAATCGCGAAGAGGCTGAGAATAATATTCATGCCCATGAGATCGAGCCAACACTAGTGCCTAGTTTATCCTACGCAATAACGGTATTTGAAATTGTATGACTTTTATATACAAAGATGAATACACATAAAAAGACAAAAAAAAATATATTGTAAATCTTGAAAATTTCGTTTAATTAAAAGATTAATGAAAAACCAACTATAAAATGACTGATTTTTAAAAAATAAGTATCACTTAATTTCTACACAACTTCAATTTGTTTCTTTTACAGTTTGGTAACACATTTAGTGTTTTTGGTATACTGTATACATTGTGTCTATTCATAAATATTGTTTTCTTCGTGTTTTGACTTTAACCCGCATTCGTCGTTTTCCCGCATACATCGCTTTTTACTACGCACCCCTTGAAAAACGATAGATCGAGGTTCTACTGTATCTGAATGATCTATGAAACCTAGTGAAAATAAAACAGAAAAGAAGAAAACATACTGCAGCCAGATATCTGGTTGAAAGATTGGCGGCCAGATATCCCGTATCCGGCTAAATTGATATCCTTTGCATCACTAGCTCCAATGTCCTCCATCTTCAAAATATAATTCTGAGGATTGCGGATTTCAGGTGGTTGGCCCCTCATCTGAAATTATTTCAAAATTAGGGACCAACAGGCAGAAGCCCCAACCCCTCGCCGGCAATGGCACATTTTTCACAGATAAAGCAATCGTCGATGCATGGATACGTGAACAACAAGAGCAGCACTAACGGAAGAATTTAACTAATGTAAAACATCTGTAGGCTTTATCCAAAGATTTGCAACGGTTCCAGACAGTCCCAATTTTTCAGTCTTTCACCAAAATGTAAAACGGCAGTTGGGGATAAAATTTTAATTATAATGACTTAACGATTTTTATAAAAAATCAATCATGTTTCTTTTATTTGGTGCATTTAAAATTGCATGCATATTTAGACCTAAAAGATTTTGTTTAGAAGTATTTCACCGTTGTTTGGTCTATGATAAAAAGATGTTTCATCGTTTTTCTAAGAATCATGCTTTTAATTTTTTGTCATTTACACAAAATACTGTAAATAGAAAAACGAAACGACTGTTCGAATAGCGTGCGGGCAAATGGTACCGGTGGCCCCGATACCTACATTTTATGGTCATACATATGCATGTATACAAACGTAAAGACGTCATGCAATTCAAAGACTCTCAAAATTGTCAAAATCTGAATACCGAAATTGTCCACAATTTTGAATCCTTCCTTTACTTTGAGCAAGGCGGCATAAAGATCTGACATCAAAACAAAAACTAGTGGATGAAAGAAATACTCCCATCCCAGAGAAATAAGTGCCATTGCAACAAGGAGGTTTAACTTACGGAGGCGCCAATGCTGCGCTACGCAGTGCTAGGAAAGTGAAGCCTGCCACGCCCCCTCATTCACCAAGAAGATTGAAGAACGCATAGAGGTTCACTGAAAAACAAGTTCCGGAAAGTGTTAATAAAAATAATTTAAGAGTTACTAACCAATTTGTTTATCCATTTTACGTTTATGGAAGATTGTTTACGCGTATTAACTTTTTTTTATTGCATAATTTCAAATTTATTTTTGTGCATTGCGTTTTAAACATCAAGTGAAACAAAAAAAGTTATTCTTATGATTATGCTATACTTTGCCAAATTGATTATATTTTTTCATGATAATTGTTATAAAAAATAACAGTGCAATAAAGCAATATTATAATAAAAAATTATAAAATGCTTTTATATTATAAAAAGCAATATTATAATAAAAAATTGCTTTTTATATTTCTAGGAAGAAATTTTTGTTGTTACATGGGTAAAAATGAGTTTTATTTTTATTTCACATCAGCCTTAATAATTATAAAATTGCTCACATTATATTAAGAATAGTTTTAAGTCATATTACAGTTATTAGAAGTAAGAATGCAATTTCAAATATGTTAAATTTGATATATGAGGTGTTTACAGACAGTGAGAGAAACATTATCTTATTTAGACATGAAGAAATAAACACTTATACGCTTTAACCTTCGTTAGAGATTTAAACGAGATGCGCGAGACGGGAATTCCCAATTAGTAAAATGTGACGCATACATTAATGAGATGATGTGCAAACTTTCAACCTTTCATTATAAAACGTCTCAAATATATCTTTAAACAAAGATGATCAAGAGCTATGCATGAACTTGAGTGCAAACGCTTATTGCTAGAGAGGGGGAAAATATCTCGCAGAGGCGGCCTGTGGTCAAAACTGTTAGTGCAGCCGGAAGCATATATGCTCCCCTCCCCTCCTCCGGACAGGAATGGAAAATCTTTGTTACTGAATTCGAAAGCTGGCTCGGAGCCCTCACCGAGGAAAGAAAAAAAAGAAATTACATAAAAAATGTAAGAGATCCTATTTTACTTCCATAAAATGGACATAAATTTCAACCAGCTGCTCTTATCCTCAAAATTGCATTCATCCGTGTCTGAATCGAAGTTTCCTTAGAATTTTCTTTTGTAACGATAACTTGAGAAGAAAAGAAAAAAAAAAAAAAGAAAGAAAGAAAACTTACTTATTTTTTATAAGTCAAATCAATCCTCCTTTCTTTTAAACTTGCGAATCGGTCATCGATGCCCTCATAAAAAGGCGTTGTTTTAATTCAGATATCAATCATTTTAAAAGCTCTTTAAAATTTCCCATGTTTAAAGAATTTTCTCGCTCGCCATGTCCTCTCAATGCCAGTTCTTGCTTACTTGAAAACAATACTGCTTTGATGGGTAATTGTCCATTCATAAGCGTTTATTCAGGCTTACCTTCTTGATAAATTCAGCAATATAAAGTCGAACATATATTCTCTTTACCCCCTCCCTCACTTCTCGAGCCAATCAATTTGTCGAATTCACAAGTGCTGCCGTCGTTTCTAAATCTTTCATCAGCTGAGTCTTAGCTGCGTACTCCCATTATAGCCTATGCCGGAGGGGCTGCTTACGCAGTCGTTATCATGGCAATGGTGCTGCCAATTTTCTTATCAGCGCTCTGGGCTGAACCAAAGATTTTCCCAATTGAATTGCAGGAAGATGAAAGTGCTTTTTTTTTCTGAATGAGCGATCCGGCCACAATACGGTTTTTTGGGGAGATCCCGGCTGTAATTGCTGTATCCCACGAGCCGCCACTGACATCTCGTAATTCCTGTACGGACCTTAAAAGTGTAATCATCGGACGTTAATTTTTCACTCCGAAAGCCATTGAAAAGTGGTTTATTCCAGTATATTTTTAATCTTCACATCTTTGATACTTTTCAAAATATAATTTTCAAATTATTTACATCACCTCACTAATATATCAGGCACATTTTACTTACTGGGAATTTTTTGTACGTGTATCGTATATAAATTTAAAAAATGTAACTTTTTCAAAATTAACGAGAGAATTTTTTCTTAACGGAGTCTTAATTACAAAATTGTTGCTCAAAGGGCAAGCGGTAGCCGGACCCAGTGATGTTTTTCGAAGTCTCGCAAAGAGACGGCGGTAGCATATTTTCGAGTGGGGCCCCTACAGCGATGGCCGGACCCAGTGATGTTTTTTAGGAGGGGCGGGAGGTCTCACAAAGGAATAGCATATTTTCCTTAGGCGTACAAGATAAGGATTCCGATGTAACTCGTCCCTCGATTTGATTAATAGCTGTTGGTGCGGGTGCAACTGACCCTCGTCCAAGCAAATATACAACGATTTGAATGTTCTGAAACAAATAAGCACCTTAAAATATCAGTCTAATCCTAGTATTTCCTCCCTTTTGAGAGCAGAATTTCAATTTGGAGCACTGGATATTATTTATGTCACACATGTGCCTTGCAATAATTAAGTTTATAAACAATGATAAGACGTATTTTTTCAATTTAAGCATCAAAATATTTTATGTTTGGAATTTCACTATTTCATTTTGTTCACTATTTTCACTTAATTAGTACACTATAGATACAGTATACATCAAAGAACAATAATAAAAATGAATTAAGTCATGCAAGCTAATTGATGTGATACACGCGTGAAATAAAATGAAATATTCTACAAATACAATTTATTACGCATGCATATACAGCTTGAAATTTGTTTCATATTATTTTGAATGATTTTATAAAAAAAAAAGCCTAATAATTATACAGCAGAACGAATTGATTTAAATATGGTTTTAAAAAATGCAAATGTGTGAACAAAAAACTGATAAAAATTATTTTAAACAAATGAACCTTACGTATTTCTTAATGGTAAACATTAAGCATTTGCCTGGATAGTTTAATAAACCTGATGACTCTGATAATGTACCAATATTTTTGTGTAGTGATCCTTTTTGATTACCCAATACAATATGATAACACTAGGAAAGGAAGAAATAAATTTTAAGCAAACAAAAGTTGTTAAAAGACGAGAACAAATTAGCTTAAAACGGAAGAGATACAGAATGTTGATATTCATTACTAATAATATAACTATGCTAAAATACAACATGCATTCAGTTGTGCATATTTGGTGATGGAAACGAAAGACACAGTCATACAATAACATGGTACATCCACTGTTGGTATATCCAAAGGTTGAACAACCCGTCATAATTTACTCCATAGTGTTTACATAGTTCACTTGAAAGAAAGTAATTATAACAAAGCAAGGAAAACGCTATTGCAATAATGCTCTTTCGTTGCCTCCAATTAATAATACGTGTTTAAAAGTAATTGATTATTCAAAAATAAAAATATTACAGAATTAAATTTAAAATTATGTCTAAACATGTGGCTTTAAGATAAACTTACGTACAATCAGTAAAAAATGAGAAATAAAGCCGTTTTGTTCTTGAAAATTTACATGCATGCCAATATCAAATGTTTTGTGTGAATGAGGGGGCGTGGTCGTTGGCTTCAAAAACGAGGGCTCCTCCGTAAGTTAAACCTCCTTGCATTGCAATAACATTTAAAACTTTTTGAAATAAATCATTTACATTGTGAAAATTTAAAATGTTGAATGCATTTAAAAACTAATTTCATACTTATTGTACTGTGTTTGTACACGGTGCTGCGGGACAATAAAAATGGAATGGAATGGAAATGGAAACTTAAAAAAATGCAAGTACGTAATTTTTCAGGGATTTTTTAAAGTTGTCCAATTATTATTTTAGAATTGGGGACATTGCTAATGGTTTGTCCGTCTCTCTGAGCTCAAAAATTTCGTTACATTAGCCTAATGCCACAAACTTTCACAATCAGTCTTTATTTTCAGCATTAGATAATTTTCTCATTATTAAATTATTGTTATTAAAACTTGCCTTGAAAACAGCCGTCTATCGCAGCGATTTCAGGGGTCGAAGTTCTTGGTTTGCCGGTTTTTCACCAGACTGTCAAGTTTATGACGACACTGCCATGAAATTGTTTCTGTAGTTTCTATCATCCATGTATATGGACGTATTGAATCGTTGCTTACGTAATACCCTACGTAGTATTACGTAGGCAACGATTGAATGGAATGCATATACTTGATTCATTCTCCTATGAACGATTCCTCGGTAATGGCGGCTTATTGTTGATACTCAAACAAAGAACGTTTATTCGACATTGATATATTACATTATTAGATATAATTTGATAT
The DNA here is from genome assembly GCA_038373885.1 of Cheiracanthium punctorium. NCBI lineage: Eukaryota > Metazoa > Arthropoda > Arachnida > Araneae > Cheiracanthiidae > Cheiracanthium > Cheiracanthium punctorium. Next base: position 17,017 of record JAWZYV010014787.1, read on the forward strand.
TTCACTGATAATACTAAGTAATTTGAGTATAAAAAGTTCGCCTTTATTGGTTTTAACTAACTTTATATTTTGTGACCTGTTTTCTATGGTTTAAACACTAAACTTCTTCATCTTGCTTGAACATATAAACAGATGTTTACAATCAGTGACAAGGGCGTATAAACATGTACTTATAATCAGGTTTTATGATAGTGGCAATGATAGATTATGAAAACAAAAGGCGCCAAGAATGGCGGGTGGGTGATACTAAAGCTGTTCCAAGATGCCTTTCACGGAAATCAACCAAAGACAATTCTTCACACCATGAGTATGTAAATCTTAAATTAAAATTATAAATCAAATTAAAAATCTGGAATTAAAATAAGTTTATTGTATTAAAATTAAGTGTATGTCACCTATTTCTCTTTCTGAATATTATTTTTTTTTTTCTTTCAGGTGTGAAAAATATCAATGAGAAGTCTAAATTTTTTTTTCAAACTTCAGTGTCTTTTGCCTTCGGTTCTTCATAAATTCATAGCTTACAGAGAAGTAATGTCCGAGATTCTTGCATCTTTTAAAATAATAATGAAAATTAAAAAAAAATTCTAAGCATAAGATTGTATTATGATTTAATGCGACAAACTCTATTATTCATGTGCCACTGATATATATATATATATATATATATATATATAGAATTTAAGACAGAAAATAATTATTAGTATGCTGTATGTAAAGTAACGAAGAGTCACTTTTATATAAAATATCTCGATAGAAACATCTCAAATCTAAATTTGGAATTTAAAAGCATTGTTATTCAACACTTTTCTATATGATGTTTATATCCATAAAAAACTTTTTATGGTAATAGTATTTACACACAAAATAAGAAACACCTGCTTCCAACTTCATAAATTTGTACACTGACAAATATGTTGATCTTATTAACCCTCTGACATATGGTGGGCATGCCATTAATTCTAGAGCTTTCACTGATACTTATAAAAAATAATATAAACACTTCTGAAATTTCCTACCTCACCTTCAAAAAAACTGTAGAATGCTGTAAAATATTTGTGCTGCAAGGGGTTAAAAATTAATTCACTACTATAGATGTTCCTTTGTAATATTATAATCAGGTCTATGCAAAAACTTGAATATAACTTTTGTAAAAATACAGAAAATATAGCTATACATTAGAGCATGCAGACCATTTTACTATAAGCGTGATTTCTCATCTTATTCATGAAAAGTAGTTACAAGTAAAGACTAACTTCAGAATCAATGAGTTGCATTGCAAAATAAATGAAAAAATATTCAAGCTTTTTGCTCTTTTATTATAAAATAACTATTTTGTTCTCTTCCAATCTGTATCTGAATACTTCTCGGTATAGGTAAGGCTCCTTTCTCTATTCAACTATCAACAAAGAAACAGTCTAAACATCTTTAAAAATTCCACTTAAGCTTTCTGTCTGACAAAGAATGTACTCTGTTTTAATAAGTGTAATTTACATTTTAACTAGGAAAACATGAAAAGTTTTGTATTTTAGAAATGTAAGAGATTTTTGAAATATACTGAAAAACTAATCTACATTAAATCAGTTTCCTTTTAAGCATCTGTACTCTCCAAAGGCAAAAAAAAAATTCATATGGGTAAAATGAGTAAAAGTTTAAGTGGGAATTTTCCTACAAGTATAAAAGAAAAAAATCACGTGTGTGATTTTTGTCATAAAGCATTTACTCAAAAAGGAAGCTTGAATGAACACCTTTGCATTCATACAGGAGAAAAACCTCATGAGTGTGATTTTTGTTGCAAAGCATTCACTCGGAAGGGCAACTTAAAAAAGCACCTTCTCACTCATACAGGAGAAAAACCTTATAAATGTGATTTTTGTCATAAAGCGTTTAGTAAAAAAGGGAACTTGAATGTACATCTTTTCACTCATACAGGAGAAAAACCTTATAAGTGTGATTTTTGTTGCAAAGCATTCACTGTGAAGGGCAACTTAAAAAAGCACCTTCTCACTCATACAGGAGAAAAACCTTATAAATGTGATTTTTGTCATAAAGCGTTTAGTCAAAAAGGAGACTTGAATGTACATCTTTTCATTCATACAGGAGAAAAACCTTATAAGTGTGATTTTTGTTGCAAAGCATTCACTGTGAAGGGCAACTTAAAAAAGCACCTTCTCACTCATACAGGAGAAAAACCTTATAAATGTGATTTTTGTCATAAAGCGTTTAGTAAAAAAGGAAACTTGAATGTACATCTTTTCACTCATACAGGAGAAAAACCTTATAAGTGTGATTTTTGTTGCAAAGCATTCACTGTGAAGGGCAACTTAAAAAAGCACCTTCTCACTCATACAGGAGAAAAACCTTATAAATGTGATTTTTGTCATAAAGCGTTTAGTAAAAAAGGGAACTTGAATGTACATCTTTTCACTCATACAGGAGAAAAACCTTATAAGTGTGATTTTTGTTGCAAAGCATTCACTGTGAAGGGCAACTTAAAAAAGCACCTTCTCACTCATACAGGAGAAAAACCTTATAAATGTGATTTTTGTCATAAAGCGTTTAGTAAAAAAGGAAACTTGAATGTACATCTTTTCATTGATACAGGAGAAAAACCTTATAAGTGTGATTTTTGTCATAAAGCATTTGCTAAAAAAGAAAGCTTGAATACAGGAGAGAAACCTAATGTCAGTAGTGGAATCTCATGCGTGTGATTTTTGCCACAAAGCATGTGCTGCAAAAAGAAGTTTAAGACATCATCTACTGATTCATACTGTTGAAAAACCTCATGTGTGTGATTTTTGTAGTAAAGCATTTACTTAAAAAGCACAATTAAATGAACATCTTCTCATTCATCCTGGTGATAATCCTTACATGTGTGATTTTTGTCAACAAGCATGTACTCAGAAAGGGAATTTAAAAAAGTATCTTCTCGTTCATGAAGGCAAAAAACCTCATGCATGTGATTTTTGCCATAAGGGATTTAATTTCAAAGTAAATTTAAATACACATCTTTGCACTCATACTGGTGAAAAACCTCATGTATGTGGTATTTGTCATAAAGCATTTGCCCTGAAAGGAACCTTGAATAGACACCTTCTCACTAATACAGAAGAAAAACCTCATAAGTGTCATTTTTGCCACAAAGCATATACGAGCATAAGAAATTTAAAGAGACACGTTCTCACTCATACCAGGGAAAAGCCTCGTATGTGACTTTTGTCACAGAGCATTTGCTATAAAAGGACATTTAAATCAGCATCTTTCCACTCATAGAAAAACCTTATGTGTGTGATTTTTGTCAGAAAGCATTTACTTGGAAAGAAATCTTAAATACGCATCTGCATACATATAACAAGAGAAAAAGTGATATGTGATATTTTTATCACAAGTAGTTTCTCAGAAGAAATACAGTAAAATCTCAATTATTCGATATAATTGGGACTGTTTTGTTTAAACTGACACTAAATTAAAAAATAAAATGAATGTAACTTATCTTGAAGCTGAAGTATTTTCCTTGATAATTATATTTGCCTTTGCCATCAAAATTTCTAAAGCATTGAATCAGAATAATGCTACAGCAAAGTAAATTTGAATGTTGTATCGTGAGAGTGAAATATGAAACTGTAAGTGTTGCTACAACATACTAAAAGAATAAAAAAAAAGAACACTCAAAATAACTGGTGTTTAAAATATAAAATAATATATATATTTTTTTTAATAACACCATAAAGGTTACTTAAACGGTCATACAGCTGTTTTGAGCAAAGACTGTCAATCAGCTGAAGACAGGAATTCCTATCTTCAGGTGATTGTACTGAGAAAGAGCAAAACGGGTTTGCTCGAAAAAGCTTTTTTATTATTTAATACTAAAAGAATGTTGCCAAATCAAATACAGCAGAATCTCCTCATAACAAACTTGCTTGGTTCCAGTTAAAAATTCACTATAGAGAAAATTTCACTGTACAGAGATTAGGGATTTTCGCAGTTATTTCAGTAAATATTACAAACTTTTTAGTTAATTATAGGTTTAAAAGTATTTAGTTATGATTTTCAATTAAATATAAATTAGTATGTTTTATAAATTTGTTAATCTTATGCATTCTAACTCTTCATTGAATAAATAAAATCATTGAATATATTTCCTATCAGAAGAAAATCATGGTCCCACAAATATATGCAAGGCTATTTTTATTGCTATCTCTCTAGAATGAGCAGTGCCAGGTAGTTTCTACAGGTGATCTAAAATGCTCAAAAATTAGAAACTTTCTTCAAAAATGGCAAAAAAATCTCAGTCTGAAAAATTTTGTTTTAGGGAGAAAAGTACTTTGTTATATGGAAAATATTTTTAATGTTATTTAAGCCTTAGAGTTACATTCCGATTACAAATTTTGTTATAGGGAGACTTCGTTATAGGGAGGTTCTACTGTAGTTAAAAAATATTGCTTGATTGAACTAAAGAAAAATTATCATTTAGACAAGCTGTCTGTTCATTTACCCCCACCTAACCCTATATTCTTTATTGTTTTTGGCTTGATTCCGTTGCATTGATATTGGAATTCCAAAAACTGCCACCCTTTCCAATTGAAAAAAAAAAAAAAAAAAAAAAAAGTAAGTCCTGACAATTCTAGAATGCTTTTTTTTTTAATACCTGCAGATGGGACTCAGATTTTACTATATTGTTTAAAAAATATCTGTATAATTATTGCTCAATAAAATGGAAATGTATAAATTTTCTTGATATTTTCTAGACTTTCATACATGTACCTTTTCTATGACCCTTACCCTTTGTTGTGTCGGATAGAATCTTTAAATATATCAGAAAGTTAATTTTTCAAATACTCTGCAGCAAAATTTCAGTTTTTATTATCATTCTCCCTTTGGTTTAGCTTTATCATTGAAATTCGACTCAACCTTTCACTGTAACAATTGCACCAAAGTTTAAATGGAAATGCATAAATTTTGCTTTTAGTAATTTTAATATAAAGCTGCACTTGGTATAATTTTGATGGTCAACAGATATGCAGCAACTTCCGGCTGATTGATACTTTTGGTTTTTTGACCTCTTAATTCCTCAAGACTTTCTTGAGTTCATCACAACATTACGGTTGTACAAAAGGCTTGACATATTCAAACATTTGATGGCCAAACATAGATAAATGTACAGAGCGAAAAGGTTGTAGGAGTTGGAATTTTAGTCAGGGAAAAGCTCCCAGTCCTCCACATCTACAAAACAGATTCCTTATCCTCAATCGAAAGAACCCTGGGAACCATACAATATACTCATGGTATGCTTCTCACTGCCCATACCTATGGGCAGTGAGAAGCATACCCAACCCCCAGCTCTCATATTACGTTTATGATTTTCGTACTGGTATAACATAGAAGTGATTCAACACTAAAATATTTTTGCAGAATATTCTGCTAGTTTCTGGGTTTGTCGTTCTAAAGTCCAGTAGGTGTAGAAAGATCTAGTAAAGAGTAAAGGTCAAGATTCGCGATCGCCACTCGCCACGTGGCGACTCAGTTTAAGAAAGTGGCGATGAAAAAAATTCATTAAGTTCGCCACTTTTTATTTTATTACATTTATGCATTTTGGTTTACAATTACTGTTTCATACTCTCTCCAAAATACATGGACAGAATTTAGAATTCACTCGGAAAAAAGAACGGCAAAACGTATCCCCTCCCGCCTCGCCTCACCCCTTTTCCATCATTCTATTGTGAATTTATTGACAGTAATCCCACGAAATCGCAGATGCAGCTTACACGCCAGCGAGCTCGCCAGCTTACACGCCACACGCCGGAGTGACTCACTTCAGTAGGAATGCACAGAATACAAGATATTCTTGCATTTGCACTTTGCTTGGAACAATCCTTTCTCCAACCACGTGCGTACATAAAAAAAATCCATATTTTATAACAAAGCCACGTGGGACACTGGGACTTCCTGTTTTTAAATGATAAACCACAGAAGTCATAAAACCCGAGATAAAAACAAAAGTAAATACGACTTGGTTGGCTTATTACATTTAAATTAATTGTAGTCAAAGGTATGCAGTGTTGCTGAATGAAGAATTCAAAGATAACGCAAGTGCTTTCATAGAACATTAATATGTACGAGTTTTTAAAACGAGACAGCATGTTTACACATCATCGCAAGCACGTGGCTTCGGCTCCTTTCAGACACATTGCCTTGTTTCTAGACATCCTGTCACCGTGCGAAATGCACGGTAACTATCTATCGCTGGTAGGAATTCGCCAGTGCTTTGATAAGCAAGAGGGAAAGGAGTGGGGAATTCGTATGTTTCAACGTAATTAAGAAGCTTAGAAGCAAGGACGTATTTAAGGGCGGGGGCTCCCCCACCCCGAAATTTTGATTTTTTTTTTTTTTGTTACTAAAATGATAAAGGTCTTTCTGAGAAACATTCTGCCTTTTTTACCGTTTGGACCCCCTCCGAAATTTTTGGGAACCCCCCCCCCCCGCAATGTTTTTCCAGATACGTGCCTGCTGTGAAGAGACTGAAGAGAGTAAAATTCGGAATAATTCAACTTGCAAAATAAAACTCTATGGTAAAAACTACGGAGAGATTTAATAAATTGATTTTATATCGGAGAGTCAACTGATGAATGTGCATATGTTAATTAACGAATTAAATACAAAAAAAAATGAAGCAAGTCAAATTAACCGATGTATTTAATGTAAATACAAAAGCTAATTAGATTCTAATAATTTAATACACTTATTTTAAATTATAATGTAAATAAATTTCTGTTACTATTTGTTATATTTTATGAAAATGTTCCAAAATCAACGATCTATTCTGCTTTATAGTTTTTAGTTTGAATTGAACACTAAATTACATTTGTTCCAGTGTAGTTGAGTACTTTTTTTGGCGGTTTATACAACGATCGTATGTATGTTTTAAGACTATTTTTCATTGATAAATAATAAACTGGTCAATAGCACGTGATCGACGATGGTTTTAATGAAAATTTTCAACAAATCTATAATCCGGAAAAATCGGTAATCCGGCACCGCGTCATTCCCGCCGATGCCGGATTATCGGTGCTGCACTGTACTGCATATTCAGCAGAATTCTAAAAATTCCACCAGACAAATTTAAATGAAAAATTAAGTAGTGAAAACTTGAGTAATTTTAAAATTGTAAAAGAAGTCATCCAAGCTTTAATTACTATACCCCAGAGTAATGCTGAAGTAGAGAGAATTTGGAGCAGTGTTAAAAATATTATAGGTGACAAATCCACATCAATGGGTAGAGAGTATTTAGAATACAGGCTATTTGTAAAGACTGCTAAGGTTAATTTGATGGATTTTAATGTGTAATTGAATAGTGGTGGCATGATAGCCTAAAAAGCAGAAGGCCATACTTTCAAGATTAAATATAATATTTTAAATGTTTGTGTTCTTTATTAAGCCTGATTTTAATTTACTTATTTTTCATTCATTTCAATTATTGACAAAATTAATTAAATGAGCTATAGTAAGTATTTTTATTATTATTAATTTTAAGAAATGTATACAAAATAACATTGTATTATTATTCATTAGTCCTGAAAAATTTAATTTTTTGATTATATTATATCCAATATTATACCTTTATGTGTACATACATATATTTTAATTACACATGAATTCTTCGTACGTAAGATACCGTTCAAGTGGCCACTGAATTAATCATGTCCAGTGGCCACTCTCAAAATTTTTGAGTCTTGACCGTTAGTAGAGAGTCTACTTGTCAGGATGGTACACGAACTTTATTGATTCTAGAACTTCTTCGAACAATCCGCTGTACAAAAATCACAAGTACAAACAGTTCGTAATGTCTTATAACAGTCCACATAGTACAGAAGCTTTCACAAATGCTGTATTTCTCCAAAAAAATAAAAACACTTCCACAGGCAAAAATTCAGTGGAAATTTATGAAGAAAATCGTAAACAGTCCCTCAAAACTCAGCAATCAAGAATTGACACACAGCACTTAAAAACAAAGCTTCAAAAAGGCAAGCAAAAATATCGCATCTATTGCGTCAATACAAAGCCTTATGCTTTCACGGACATCTGCTCTCTGATCAAGCAGAAGCGAGATTGACTGAACTGGGCAACCAGCTCTGCTCTTATAGATGACGCAGAAGCTATTAGAAATTTCCCGAAGGTTCTGCTTAAAGCGTGAATATTGATTATGTCATAGGACTATAGCTGAATCAATAAGCTATTATGTAATGTTAATGCAGTAAAAAAAAACTTTGAAGGCCCCATTGCAAAAATCGTGCCAAATGTCCGAAATATAGCCAAGCTTGGCGACTTTTTGGCAAAATATCGCCAAAGTTGATGCCAAAAATATGTCCCCAAAAGTGAGGTTAGCAAAGGCCTAGGTCCAGTATTTCTCGAGATTTCTAGAAAATGCCATAGAAACCAATGGAGAAACATAAAACTCCACATCTCGCGTTCTAGTTAATCGATTTGGGTGCAACAAAATGCAAAATTGAACTACTGGACACATAGAACACGAATTTTAAACCCCAGAACAGCAGGTTGCTCGAATATTTGTAACAATATAGTATTTTTCTGGTGCAGGACCCTTGTCTTATCTCCCCCCTACAAACAATCATAAGGTTGTCCATGAACATTTTCACATACAAACCATGCTGGTTATTTTTAGTAACGACACAGAAGCTTTATCATGAAATGAACCTTTTCTTTTTGTATTTATGTACAATGTGGCTATGTAACCAGTATAACTAAAAGCCAGGATCATGTAGATCCACTATAGCGTATATTTTATACTTTCTCCCCCGAAAATTATCTGTTTTCTTTCAAATCACCGTGTCTGCTCCTTAATTTTTTTTAAGTCTAACTTTTGAAAAGCTTTATTTTTTAAATTAAAACTCCATAGCTACAATGAATGTTACTTATCTGTAAATGAAATTATATTTTCCTTTGAATGTTGAAACATAATAATACATTATCGGATCTTTCTTGAAAGAAAAAATAAAACTTGATACTGATCTTTAAATCATAAATTTAATTTTATTGGGAACTTTTGGTGGACAGTCTTTTAAAATTTTCAGTTATTCAATCAGTTAAAATTTTAAAAATTCAACCAATCGCATATAAAAACTTATTGGATCTTTGAAAGGGAAAAAAACAAGCAAACATAGGAACGAATTGATTTAGGGAAATATATATATATGTCAATACTCTTTAGTATGTTCGTTTCTACTTGGTTGTCTCATCTACGTGGGTAACCACTTGTTTAACAATGTATTTCTAAAAAAGTCATGTGATTTCGCTATGTAAATACAAATAAACTATGCCAAGATCTTCATAATTTTTAGCTTTACAATTTGTAGTGGGCCTTGATTATCTGGGTACGCATCTGGCCAAGTTGGCTGGTCGACGATTGCCGAGGGCTCCCAACAATGAATATACTACTTTATAATTAGAGTAATTTGATGTATATCTGAGTAATATGTGCAGGGTGGTTATAATTAAACTTACCCTATAATCAGCATTCTGCAGTTGTAACTGGTGAACAGATTTCTACCCAATTTGGCATATGGACTCTGCACGAAATGCGTTCAAGGGAATATTTTAGAACATTTAGTTAAAAAAATGTCCACTAGACGGCACTTTGCAGGGTGAAATCAGCTCCAATAGGACCCAAATCAGCGAATAAATGCCCTAAAACTATCGAATAAATGTTAAAATTGTTTGTATATTTCGAATGAGCCATTTCCATCATTCAGTTGGTCGTTTTTTATGCAAAACGGCACCGAGTGGACATTTTTTGAACTAATTTTTTTTTCGAAATTCCTTGAGCACATATCATGTATAGCCAATATAGCATTTTTGTTTACAATCTGCCCGTTTTAGCTATTGAGCACGGTTCATAGGGGAAGTTCAATTATAACAACCCTGCATATCAAAGTAATTTGATTATTTGTTTTCCAGTAATCTTTTGCCTTTAGACAGTGGTGCAGCAGAGGACAGCAGAAACCCAGAAGCTCTAGGAGGGCCTTCGACATATTTAAAATAATGAAATGCGGTTTTTAGACACGTAAGCCTAATTTTCAAATATTGCATATCATAATATTCTATTCCCTCTAAATTTCCCATAATTTTGAGAGGGCCTCTTTTTCATCTCTAGCAGAGGGTTGCTATGAAGCTGAATGAATCAGTTATTCGTTTCATATGTCGTAGTACATGGCATAAGCATAAAGTTTTCAAAATTATTGGGGGGGCCGGGCCCCCACAACCACATATATTCAAGTCAGTGGCGTAGCCAAAAGGGGGGGGTAGGAGGGTCATAAGCCCCCCATGAGGAATTTTTTGCCTTACAAAATGTATATTCTTCACTCCCTTATCATACACCCGTATACATGTGATTTGCAAATGTTTCAGCCATCATTAAAGTATTTTTTAATAATTGACTTATAATTTACAAAAAACTAAATATGTTTAAATATATGTACATTAAACAATGCATCTAAGATGTAAAAAGTTAAAATATTGTTTTTATGTGTACACTACTGGCAGAAGCAAATAAATTTTAACCATGACACATTTATTAATGTATCTATAATTGCAGAATATTTTCACAAAGGAATGCATACTTTTTTTTTATTTATTTATTTAAAAATAAGATATCTATTTTGATAAGATACCTATGATAGATTAGTTATCTTTTCCAAACATGGCTTTAATGCCTTTTTTCTGTTTTAATCATTTAATATTAATTTATATTAAGCCATTTTTAGTATTATTTAAGTTAAATTACTTTTAGAGATTGCTAAATAAAAAGTAAAACTCATTTAAATATTTATAATGAAATTATAATGCTTTCTTTTGTAGTTTATACAGGTATGAAACAGAATTTTTTAGGTTATGCATTAAATTTCTTTAATAAAAAATAATATATATATGTTAACCTGTAATCAATGTAAAATAGCTTGTATTGGCCAAACTAGTAATCCTTTACACCTTCGTATTAATTTACATCGAAATCATGTTAAGAACTAGCCTAGTAATATTTCTGGTAATAACTTTGAGTATGAACATTTTCATATGCATGGGTTCAATAATATTAATATCACTATTTTATCTATAAAGAAGAACCATAATGAACGTTTGTTTTTAGAAAACTACTTTATCCAATATCATAATACTAGTTATTCATATAGTCTAAACCAATTAGTTCATAATAAACAATTAATATATTATACTAGCACTACTAACATAAATAAATATTCTCCAATCTATAATACTTTAAACTTGTCTATATATAATAAAACACTTAGAACTTCTAGGGTAAACGTAAAAAGAGTAATAGTCCTAAGTATTCTAATAGTTATATAAAATCTGCTATTTTAAAATTATATAATTACTTTACCAGTACTTATAATTGGTTTAATATACGTACTTTCATTAATTCCATTAAAAAGAAACTTTTAGTTAGGTATTTTTCTATTTTTTCAAATCTTAACATTTCTGGACATTTTTCTCACCTATTCTTCGATCTCATTGTTGCACGAGCCACTGCACTAACCGTAAACCTGACCAATAACAGTAATAATACACCTTGTAATTCTAACTTATTAATTACTTTCACAAATCCTGCAATCAATAACTTCAATACAATATTTTCTACTAATAACTCTTACTTTCCCATTAAAAATGTAAATATTAAAAAGTCCTTTAAATATCCCCTACCCTTTGGTAGGAAAATATTTAACTATAACTCCTTTTCTAAAACATATAACCCTTCCGATACACCACCCTGTATATGCAATGACAATCAATATAGGAACTTCATTAATAGGGATTATGGACACATCATTAGGGATCTCGCTATCATAAAAGATATTAGGTTAAAAAAACTCATGCAGAAGGGCTCTAAACACCGTATTCCTTCAAAACACTCTCTTAGTGGCATTGTAACACAATTCACATATGATTTAGATTTTTACATATATAATACTGCCTTAAAATACAACACTCCTTTTGAAGCCTTCACTACCTGGAAAGTGAAAGTACTTTCATTCTTTAAGCAAAATATTGCTAAATATGTAAAATACAGTTCTCCTGTCAATAGTCAATTTCATACTCAAATAAAATTTATAAAGCAGTATTTCATAATTACTTATGTGGATAAATCATCCAATAGTTATGCTTTTATTTGTAAACAGTTATATTATAGCTTGTTAGCCTCTGCAGTTGTAAATAACAGTATCTAGTCCTCTACTAATCTTTCTACTGTAGTCTGTAACAAAAAAATTCTGGCTTTCTATAAACTTCTCAACCTACAACATAACAATCTAAACTATCCTTATATTGTACTAATCCCTAAATTTCATAAATCGCCTTTAAAGTTTCGAACCGTTACAATAGGATGTAATACATAAAGCAATGTAGCAAGTAAACTTCTATTAAAGATACTGTCTGTTATGCATGAGTATTATATAAAACGTAATGATTACTCTATAGGAAATAGTTATGATCTACGCAATTCAATATGTACTATTAGTAATATTACCTCTTTATATACCTATGATTTAAAGATCTATTTAACTATATTCCTCTTGACGACCTTTACAATGTAATTAATGAATTATTTGTATCTTGTGTTAAAAATATTAAGCTTCCTTCCCATGTTGATGTAACATATTTCAGTTGTCTTTCTAAATTTATTATCTATAATAATTATATTCTACATAACAATAAATTATATCTACAAAATCGTGGTATACCACAAGGTGGTTCAGCGATACCTTGCCATACCAGCCGTGGTAAGGGTACCTTGCCATACCCTTACCACGATACCAGCGATACCTTGCAGATCTTTACTTATATTACTATGAAAAAGAATATACTAATACACATATCATACTTAAACGATATATAGATGATATCTTACTTGTAAACACTACTAATACTACTAACATTATCTTCCCCATAAAATATCCTTCTGCTCTGGAATTAATTAAAAAAGATATGCTTAACAATTCTGTTAGTTTTCTAGATCTAAGTATCTCCATCACTCCTAGAAATAGCCTTAGTTTCAATATCTATGATAAGCGAAAAGATTTTAGCTTTAAAGTAAATAGCTTTACTTATTTTTCCTCATGCTTACATAAATCTGTATTTCAAAATATCATCTATAATCACTGCTGTAGAATCAAGTTTCTATGTACTGAAGATTTTAAAGTCTCCAATTTTAAATCTCTATTTCTGTCAGCTAGACAATACAACTATCCTTCTAAGTTCCTAAAATCTATTATATACAACTCTTGATAATGATGTGTCTAATGTCTTTGTTAATTTACTGGAGGTTGGGTGGGGTTTTGGTTTTAAGGTTGTAATTGGATGGTTGAGTCGGGCGGAGAAAGTTTTTCTCATATTTAATAATAATATTAAAAAAAAAAAAAGTAATATGCATAAAAACAATCCGGATGTGTATATGCATTCATATACAGGGTGTCTACCAAATTTCTGAAAGTCCATTTCCTGACTTTTTCCCGGCTTTTGGGAGGTAGAAGGACAGAAGCATATATAAGTTTCCATTTCCGGGGGAGGGGGTATTTTAAATGTTATTGTTATTAGAGTTAATATTAATGTTTTAAAATATCTGCTAGGAGGCCCGGTCGACAGACTTTCAGTAACCATTCTAATGAAGAGATAAGTCCTCCAAATTGAACACTATCCAATACTTTAAATTCAAAAAATAAAACGAAACTCAAAGAGCGCACTCTTTCTAAGAAAAAATGGGGCCAATTGCTTGTGTTATATGCGAGCATGCATACATAAATATTGAGAAATATTAAGCAATAAAAATAAATACGTACATGGAAAATAAAATGATTGAATAAATCGCGTATGATCATCTACTAATCCCGTCCACGATACTTCTAGCACAAATTTTAGCCACTTTCGTCTTTCTACACTTCAAATCCAGAACACTGAGTTAAAATAAATAAACAATGAATGAAATTCTATTGCAAACCAGACGGGTGATCACGTGCTGACGACAGCTCCTCCTGTCACGATGGATGAGCCTCCATTTTTCCCTTCTTATGCAAACACATGGCTTGATGCTTTCGCGGTCCGAAAAATGCGTTGCAGTTGCTTTCGGTTTCCAGTCTGACAAATAGGAAGGGTTAAAAAAAAAAAAGGGATACCGAAAAAAAAATGATTCTTTTGGTGAATTTTCCGGACCCATTATCCAATTTCCCGTTTTTTTCCAGACTTTCCGGACCCATTTTCCAATTTCCCAGCTTTTTCCAGACTTACCGGAGTGGTAGACACCCTGATATATATATCTGGAGGGATTAAAAAAGGAAAAAAAAAGGGGGGGGGGTTCCTATACTGTGATTATTCTGTCCTAAACATATTTTTAATTTATTAGATTAATCTTCTGTCATACAATAACTTATTATTCATACTTTGTCACTAATAATAATCATTTTATTTTCTAAAACAATGTTATATTTAATTGGCCATTCAATAATTTTAATATATTATTATTCTATATATATTTAATTATAATAATATACCTGGATACTTTTCAAGTATAATAATATTACGTTTTAGTATATGGCAACACCTATACTTTCTTTTTTCCACTTTTATTTTGTGGCAACACCACTTTTCACCTTTTACATTTCTTAACATTGGCAACACAGTTTACTTGTATACACTAAGATTACCATGTGCTCTCTGGTATGTAAAATCTAATTGCTTTTTCTATTTTTGTTATCTTTTTGATTCCTTTTTTATTACCATTTTTTATATAGTAGGGTAGGGCTCAGATGTGTGGAGTTAATAACTCTTCTGATATGCCACACAACCGAAACCCTACTATTTGGTTTGCTCTAAATTATAATCCACTGTTTGTGGCCCCTGACGATGGTGACAGTGGTTATAATTTCCGTTCCATTCTATTTTCAAAATAATTCTTACACTTTATTTGGCTTCAAAATATGGTTTCTAATTCTTGCCAATAGCTGTTATATTTTTATGTGAGGTATGTCTTATTTGTAGTATGTTTTGTGTTTTACTTATTAGTTATATATATATTAACTACAAGTTAAAAAACAAAATTAGATCTGTTTAATTGTTTAGCTTCTAAATTATATGAGCATTCTTTCACAGTACAAAAAATTATATGGCACCATAGATAAGGGGCAAAAAATGGGGAGGGTACAAATTAATTTTAAAAAAAATCATAAAATCATTTTAAATATTAGTTTCCAAATTTTAGGACAATTTCACTTTTTACTATGTGACACACATACACAAAAAGATTAGTCAAAGTACTTTATGCATGGAGTGATAATCATACACAATACTATAACTATTAAACAGCTATTTTAAACTAGTAAAATACCATGTTACAACATGGCTGTCTACACAAGCAGCCATGTTAGAATTTTCATAATAAATATTTCACAAACACATTTTAAATGTACATATTTTAAGGTTAAAAATTAATCGGAACTGCAGAAAATCATAAGTGAATTTAAGTAACTGATTTCAATTAAAAATAAATATGTAAAATAAGAGTTAATCTTTAATCATTAGGTATTGGAGACTTCAATAAAGGAATGTTCAGTAAAAGATTGTCATTTAGAAAAAGGATGAAGATTGAAAATTTCTCCCTGCCTCTATAAATAAATTTTGAAGACAGAATAATGGGACTTTTTTTGTTAATTATCAGATTTCCAGAGCGAATAAAAAATATAGGAGAAATTCCATGGGGACAGAGTGTAAAATTGCATTATTTGTAGAATTACAAATAATGTAATTTTACATTATTTGTAATCCTACAAATAATGGAAAAAAAAAAAAAAAATGGATTTCCACATTTTCTCCCTTTTTTAGTGATTACAGTAATAAAAATATAAAGCTGATGCAAAACTCAAAATTTCCGAAAACTGGCACCGTTTGGGATAGATTTTCCATACCTGCAACAGTGAATTGGGCAGTCGATTGGTGGTAAGTAAAATTTAAACCAACGATAATTTCCCTATTTTCAGATTGAAGAAATTAACTCACATTTCATTATTTTCTCGATTTGTGACCACCCTATTTATCCCAGTTTAAAAAAATTAAATAATTGGAATTAAAGTAATAAACAATTTTCTTAAGCAACAAGAAACAACGGCAGACTGCTTCAGACTAATAATAGGGGATTGTTTCCGATATGTGTTACATGTGTCAGTGCTACAATGAGAATGGTAAAAACTTGTTCTGCTTATATAGAAAAGGAGGGGAATCCAGGAGAGTGTTTACCAGGACCAATAAGAAAGCAGGAATTCAAAAGAAGGTTCTGTGAAGGCCAATAGGGAAAAAAGAAATTAAGGTAACTGAGAACAGAGGGATTTCCAACATTCAGAAAGGAGGGGTCAGTGAAATCAACATGAACAAGACTATGTTTTTGTGAACACTGAAACCTTAAAAAAATATATATATAATTGACTGGGGTAACAACAGGGTTTTAGACCCACCCACAAACCCCAAAAAACCAGAGTGGTTTTTTTTTTAAACCCACTTAATAAACCCAATAAAACCAACACAGGAATGGGTTTTGGGGTGTTTTATTAAACAATATCAAAATTTTTTCTTTCTTTCATTTAAATCATTTGTTATTTGACATTAAATATATGTAATATTACCTACATAATTTAGTTCATTATATTAGATAAATAAATATATACAGATATACACCAGTTTAATTTTATATAATTATTTTTCCAACTTCAACATAAAGAACAATAAGCTTATAAAAAATAATACTTTGAGCTAATTCTATCTGCAATATTTGTTTTGAAATGAGCAGGTATAGAGTGCAGGCAGGGATAACTTAGTAATTTATCTCTTTAATAAATAAGTTTTCAAATACAAGAAGCATATGCATAATTATAGTAACAAAAAATAATCCTTTCCCAGATAAGAGAAGAATGGGATATGTCTCTTACATCTTACAAGCATCCATCTCGAGAATTAATTCAGGTTCAGGAAATCATCCTGTATTGTATTAGTGTCTACATTACTTTAGTACTGAAAAATATAAAATTAATGCATTATACATTGCTTATGGGGGATTTAATATCAGACATATTAATTCTAGATTTTTTAAAGTAAAAAGAAATATATATTTAAAGCAAAAATGAATAACTATACAGAAAATTATTAAATAAATAGTAGTTCTGTAGTAAGCTGGCCTGCAAAGGGTTTATTGACTTTAATTCTAACTAGAAAATATAACTAAAAAAAATAGAGCTTAAAAAATCATAAATTTAAAAAAAGTATTAGAAAACAACCAATCAAAAGCAATGTATTTTTCCAACTGAACAATAATATATTTTTACCTACGGTCATTAAACAAATTAGGAGCCTTTTATGAATGCCAGCAGAAAAAAATGGTACTTCCTTAAAGTTGAAGTTATTTTTATATATTAATTATTATTGTGTAATGAAAGTTTTCTTTTAGACTAATATTGTTCTCTTTTGAAATAAAACTATAACATTTGAATCCAAAAAGTGTTATACTATGAAAAATCTTAACCCAAAAATTTCCGATAAAACCCACCTGCCGTGGCATAGCCAAGGGGGATGAGGGTCACAATCACCCCCCCCCCCAATAAGGAATTTTTTGCCATACAAAATACATAGTCATCACTCCTTTATCACACACACGTATACATATGTGAGTTGCGGTAGTCCCCACCCCCCACCCCCCGAAAAATTTCTGGCCACTGCCCACCTGGGTTAGGTTTTATTAAAAAAGCCCGGATTTTTTTAACCCTGGTTAACAGGGGTCACAAATAAATTTAGCAGAAATAAAGTCAAAGGTATGGTTGGCATTACAACAATGTTTAATGGTGCTATTCTGACATATTTTACATACATATGAGGTTCCTCTTATGTGTGGATTATTTAATTACTAGCTGAAGTACCCATTCTTCGCACGGGAATGAATGGACTTTTTGATATTAAGATTTGTTGTGATTACTATTTATTACAATAAAGCAGAGATATAGCAAAATGGATAATAGCAATACAGAGATATAGCAAAATGGATAATAGCAATACAGAGATATAGCAAAATGGATATCGTGTTATATTGTGTTCAATAATCATGCATACCGAATTTCAATGCAATCGTTTGTATGGTGCAGAAGGCGATGCAGCGTAGCGCAATCTAGTGGCGAGTTTTAACAAAACGGATATGGCGAAAATATTCTTCGTATTCAGATATCGGTGTATAGGAATTTTCATGACGATCGGCTGGTTAGTCCTGAAGTTCATGTGTTGATGCGACATCCAGTGTCAAGTTATAGGAAAATGGATCGTGCCAAATTCTTCCTCGTGTTCAAATATCTGAGTATGCCTATTTTTATAGCAATCAGTTGCACAGTCAAGAAGTGATACACTGCAGCGCCATCTAGTGGTTAATTAATGTATTGATTTGCTACAGCGCCGTCAAGGGGCGAGTTATAGCAAAATGGATAACGCCAAAATTTTCTCATTGTTCAAATAGCTATGCATACTGATTTTCATAGCGACTGTTTGAATGGTCAAGAATTTGGCCTGCTGCAGCTCCATCTAGTGGCGAGTTAAAATAATAATGCATTGCAGTGCCATCTAGTGGTGAGTAACATCATAAGTAACACAGTTAGAATATATTCTTCGTGCTCAAATGTGTAAGTATAAAAAATTTTATGCCGATCAGTCGAACAGTATAGAAGTGATGTGTTGCAGCTCTGTTTAGCGCCAAGTTACAGCAAAATTGATAGTGAAAAATATTCTCCGTGTTCTAATATTTGCATGTACTAAATTTAATCGAAATTGGTTGGACAATATTCGCATAGCCAACGGAATAGAATTCGACGTTTTGCTGCGCCATCTAGTGGCAAGTTAGAGGAAAAAGGATAGCATAAAAACCTTCTCCATGATAAAAGACTTAGGTGAACCAAATTTCATGGTGATCGGTGAAACAGTGCTGGGGTTTTTCAACCTCATACACACATACCAACATTCATTTTTATCTATAACCAGTCTCAAATAAAATCCAGTTTCAAATCTAAGCCTCGCCAAAGTGCCAACATACGCCATTTTGCAAGAGTTTTTTCAGGGAATCATTCGAAGCATTGCCTTAGCAGCAATCAAAATAGGAAATGGTTCGACCGCCAAACAGTAAAGCAGGCATTTATTTGAAAAGTGGAAACCCTTAATACAGCCGCATTTTTTAAATTATCAACTATAACGCGTTTTATTCATCGTTACCTCGATGTACTAAATGCGAAGATTTCAATTTTCTGAAATTTGGAAGAATTCCCCCAAGTTAAATCAATGTACGCAATTGGCGCGAATTCTGAAGCTAGATCGCTTGAAATGCCCTAATAACTGCATTATTTCTGCACGGATAATTAAAATTTAATGCTGTATTCTAATAAAACCTATACACTTGTCTTCAAAAATGCTATTTCCTAAAGCTCTCAGTAAAAAGCCTGCGGTAAAAAGCCTAAAACTGTGCAAACCGCTAGAACTAACTTTCTCAAAATTGGCCTATCAGCCATTTTATTTTTCACCAAACTAAAAAAAATTTACATATTAGTCTCGGAAATCTTCAATTCTCATCGTTTTGCATATAAAACATTTCATTCCTGCTCTCATTTCTTATGCGCACACAATATTATAATTAAAAATATAACCTTACAAATATAAACTAAAAAAAATCATTATTATTCTCTTATTTTTACTTTAAGAATTTAAAACATTCTATTCGGCAAAATCGCCACGCATGGCAACCACGATGCTTATTTCACAACAGGGGTTACAGTTACGGAAAGCTTTTTGCGTGGAGAACATTAAAAATCTCTTAAATTCCAGGAACGGGTGGACTTTCAAAGTTTTAAAGTGGACTATCATTTATTCTATATTATTTTACATATCTGTGCAAAATTTCAGGCCGAAAGGTCCATTTTTGTGGATTTGTATACTATCCAAATCCACAAACTGACAAACAGAATTTCATTTTTATTTATAAGATAACCTATGCTTGTTTTTAAAAATACCCTCTCTTTAAATTGTGCCAAGCGCTAGAATCATAGAAAATCTGTAACACTTTCAGATTTTAAATACGCACTAAAGTGCTATATATTAAAAGCGTATTATAATCCATGGGTCTTCCTTATTTTCGTTCCTTCTTTCATTAAGTTGGAAAGTATATCATTATTCATGAGTGTTATTAAACAAAACTAAAATTGATATTTCTAACATCCTTTTTCTGGATGTAATACATTAGAAATAGATGGAGAAAAGATGCTAAGAAAAATGCACAATTCCAACTGAATGAAAATATCAAAAACTTATTCTCAGGTGTATTCATTACCCAAATAGCAGACGATTAAATTTCGATAAATAGTGCCAAGCGTTAGAATCCTCTTCAAAATTGCACACCAACTCATTTTTTGCCAAATTAAAAAGTTTCACATTTATTTTCAGAAAATTTCCAAATTCTATATTTCTTTTTGAGTATAAAACATTTCATTCCTGCTCTGATTTCGCATGCACACGATATTTTAATTAAGAAATAACCTTACAAATAATCCAAAAAAAATCAAAAAATCCATATACTTTTATTTTTACTTCAAGAGTCTGAATAATTTAATAAACTCTCCAAACATGGCAACCTCGATATGCTCAAACCTCGCTCTTTCCACTTCGGGGTTACAATTGCGAAATGGTGAGAACAAAAATGATCATTTTACGACACGTTTTTTTATCGATATCTTCTAAAATAAATCGAATTTCAAAAATATTGCTTCGAGGTGTGTTGAAACCCGTCTTGGAGAATTTCCGTACAAAATTTGGTAGGTCTATGATCACCCGTTTCGGAGCTACGCGAGACACAGACAAACGGACAGTTTACAGATTGCTTTATTTATATAGATGCCTATGAAGTACATTTTCTGAGAGAATACTTTCTTACTCAAATCAAACACACAAGTGGGTATGAATATGTCTATTCAAGTTTCCTTTACTGGAGAATGCCTTCTGACATAGGTGACACACTATGGGTTTCTCTCCTGTGTGGATCAGAAGATGAGCATTCAAGTTTTGTTTATATGCGAATGTCTTTTGACATATGTCACAAACATGAGGTTTTTCTCCTGTGTGAGCAAGAAGATGTTTTTTCAAGTTTTCTTTATATAGGAATGCCTTCTGACATATGTCACACACATGGGGTTTCTCTCCCGTGTGGGACAGAAGATGTATACTCAAATCTCCTTTCTTGGAGAATGCCTTTTGACACATGTCACACACATGGGGTCTCTCTCCTGTATGGGTAAGAAGATGCCTCTTCAAGTTTCCTTTCAGGGAGAATGCTTTCTTACAAATGTCACACACATATGGTTTCTCTCCTGTGTGAGTAACAAGGTGCAATTTCAAGTTCCCTTGCCGAGAGAATACTCTGCTACATTGGTTACATGCATAAGCCCTTTTATCTGTGTTGTTACATAAGTCTTTTTTGCTTCCATAAGTATTAGAACCAAACTTCAAATGTGGCAGTGTGCTGGAACCACTAATGCTGATTTTCATATCCATGAGAGTACAAAAATATGAATTTACTGAAAAAAGTACTTAGCAATGATATTCTAACCAATACCGATAAGAAAATATTGTGCCTCTCTGTCTTGCAATTCTTTTCCTCAATGTCTTTACGAAAGATCTTTTGAGCAAAGCTTCCTAAAAAAGGATGCACTGTTACCATCAATCTATATTAACACATGGTGCATACTGAACACTTTTGAGACTAAGGTAAAAAATAAATTCCTTATCTTTAAGAAATCACACTCTATTAAACACATGAAGCAATATGTAAGATAAACTTATGGTGTAGTCTGTGCATGCATTTCAGGTCTCATTTTAAAATTCACTTGGCTATATTCAAGAGAAATCCAACAGCCTAGAACTTGAAATTTCCTTAGGCAAACTTAGGTAAAAAAATGCAGCAGCACAAGAGAGTAGTGTAATCTGCAAGAAAGAAAAAAAATATCAAATAAATAAGTTTATAAAATAAAAAAGAAAGAAAAAAGCAAAGAAATACATTGACATTTGTGATATAAAAGTAGTATGTTAATTTATTTCTTGGTTTCTTTAGGTTTTTTTTTTTTTTTTTTTTGTCAAAAACTAGTAGTATCTTGTGTGTTGAAAACTGTTCTAAAATGTCAAACACTTACTGCATGTCATGTTTATCAGTAGTTAGTAAAGCAAAATGTTGTTCCGTAGCAGAGCATTCAAAGACCCACTGTAGAAGTAACATTGGTCACAGAAAAAGCCTCTTCACCGTCTTTTTTGTGATGACTGTGCTCTCCAGCAGCGCATCAAACACCCATGCTAATAAGAAATTGCAGCACAGAAGAACAGAATCTTAGTCACTGCTACTTTTCAGAGGTGACTGCAAAATGGTGGGCCCCAGCAGGGCATTCAAAGATACACATTGATAAGTAACACTGGGCATGGGCACAAAACAGCAATTTAACAATTTCTTTTTTGTGATAATTATAAAATGCTGTTACCCAGCTGAGCATTCAAAGACCAACTGACCCATCATAGAAGGAGACTTTTCACTGTCTTTTCTGTGACAATTGTACAATGCTGTTCTCCAGCAGAGCATTCAAAAACCCATGCTAATAAGCAACACTGGGACACAAAAGAATAGAATTTCTGCTGCTACTTTTCAGTGGTGACTGTGAAATGCTGGGCTCCAAAAAGCATTCAAATGTCCATGTTAGCAGCATTGGCACATATTTTTGGCACTAGTGGAAAAAAATGCAGAAAAATCATGGAAAAAGAACTATCCTGACAGATTTTTGTCAGAGAATAGAAATATACTATACTCGGGGCAATGCTAACCTGATAGTGAAGGGAAAGCTATAGACCATGTGAGTCCGCCGCTCTCAAATAGTTCTTTCCGTTTGCCCAGGTTATTACAGAACTAATGCATTTTTTCATCTATTAAGTGCTAAAATAAGGTGTTTGCTATAAAATAATTGCATATTTGTGTTACTTGAGTGCAGTAATCAGAAGGATTAAGAAATTAAGTCAGAAATCAGATGTAACGCCTTCCCAGATGCTGGAACAATTATTATTGGTCAAGCGTCATCTCTTTTGTGCTGGCGGGAATTCAGTAGTGCGGATGTGTCTTGTGATTGGATTGCTTTGTTATGTTGACAGCCAGATAATTGGAAGGAGAAACGAGTTTCAGAGTGATACAAGCGGTGAGTAGTGAAATGGCCCTCTAGCATTTCCTCCACTATCAGGTTAGGTTAAATATGTCACACACATGGGGTTTCTCTCCTGTGTGGGACAGAGGATGTCTATTCAAATCTCCTTTCTTACAGAAAGCTTTGTTACATATGTTACACACATGTGGATAAGAAGGTGTGTATCCAAGTCTTGCCTTTGGGAGATTCTTTTTTGACATATTTTACGCACATGAGCTTTGTTTCCCATGTGAGAATGAAGATGTCTATTCAAGTCTCTTTTATATCGAAATGCATTTTCACATATGTCACACACATGAGGTTTCTCTCCAGTATGGATAAGAAGATGTTTATTCAAGCTTCCTTTCTCTGAGAATGCCTTCTTACAAACATCACACAAATGAGGTTTCTCCCCTGTGTGGGTAAGAAGATGTGCATTCAAGTTTCCTCCCCTGTGTGGGTAAGAAGATGTGCATTCAAGTTTCCTTTCTGGGAGAATGCCTTCTGACATATGTCACACACATGAGGTTTCTCTCCTGTGTGGATAAGAAGATGTTTATTCAAGCTTCCTTTCTCGTAGAATGCCTTCTGACATATGTCACACACATGAGGTTTCTCTCCAGTGTGGATAAGAAGATGTTTATTCAAGCTTCCTCTCTCGGAGAATGCCTTCTGACATATGTCACACACATGAGGTTTCTCTCCTGTGTGGATAAGAAGATGTTTATTCAAGCTTCCTTTCTCGGAGAATGCCTTCTGACATATGTCACACACATGAGGTTTCTCTCCTGTGTGGATAAGAAGATGATTATTCAAGTTTCCTTTCTTGGAGAATGCTTTTTGACATATGTCACACATATGAGGTTTCTCCCCTGTGTGGGTAAGAAGATGTGCATTCAAGTTTCCTTTCTCGGAGAATGCCTTCTGACATATGTCACACACATGAGGTTTCTCTCTTGTGTGGGTAAGAAGATGTTTATTCAAGCTTCCTTTCTCGGAGAATGCCTTCTTACAAACATCACACACATGAGGTTTCTCCCCTGTGTGGGTAAGATGTTTATTCAAGCTTCCTTTCTCGGAGAATGCCTTCTGACATATGTCACACACATGAGGTTTCTCTCCTGTGTGGGTAAGAAGATGTGCATTCAAGTTTGATTTCTTGGAGAATGCCTTCTGACATATGTCACACACATGAGGTTTCTCTCCTGTGTGGATAAGAAGATGTTTATTCAAGTTTCCTTTATCGGAGAATGTCTTCTTACAAACATCACACACATGAGGTTTCTTCCCTGTGTGGGTAAGAAGATGTTTATTCAAGCTTCCTTTCTCAGAGAATGCCTTCTGACATATGTCACACACATGAGGTTTCTCTCCAGTGTGGATAAGATGTTTATTCAAGTTTCCTTTCTTGGAGAATGCCTTCTTACAAACATCACACTCATACGGTTTCTCTCCTGTGTGAGTAATAAGGTGCAATTTCAAGTTTCCTTGCTGAGAGAATACTTTGCTACATTGGTTACATGCATAAGCCCTTTTATCTGTGTTGTTACACAAGTCTCTTTTGTTTCCATGAGTATTCGAACCTAACTTCAAATGTGGATGCAGAGACACTGTCCTTTGGCTCCAACCACTCATGCTGATTTTCATATCCATGGGAGTACAATTATAAATTATTGGAAATAAATACTTAACGATAATATTCCAACCAATACTGATAAGAAAATATTCTACCTCTTTCTGTTGGAATTCTTTCCTCGATACACTTATGAAAAATCTTTTTATCAAAGCTTTTAAAAAAAAAGGATACACCAGTACTTTCAACCTATATTAACACATGATAAATGCTGAAGAAATCGAAGACTAAGGCAAAAAATAAAAATTTCCTTATGTTGTGAAATCATAATCTGTTAACTCGTTTGGAATACGTGAAGCAATTTGTAAAATAAACATTCTGGTGTGGTGTGTGAATGCCTTTCGGGTCCGATTTTAAAATTTACTTAGCTTTATTCAAGAGAAATCTAACAACTTAGAGCTTGAAACTTCTTTAGGCAAACAGGAAAACTGTGCAGCAGCAACAGAGAGTCAAGCAATCTGCAAGAAAGAGAAATATAACAGTTTTAAAAAAAAATTTTTAAAAAGAAGAGAAAAAAAATTCAACATTTATGATATAAAAGCAGTGTTGGTTTTGTTTTTTAATGTAAAAAACTGGTTTCTGATATTTTGAAAACTGTCCTAAAATTTTAAACACCTAATGTATGTCATTTTTATCAGTAGTTAGTAAAGCAAAATGCTGTTCTTCAGCAGAGCATTCAAAAGCCCACCACAGAAGCAACACTGATCACAGAAGGACAGTCTTCAGTGTCTTTTTTGTGATGATTGTGCAATGCTGTACACCAGGAGCACTCAAAGACCCAAACTAATAAGCAACACTGGAGCACAGAGCAGAATCTTTGTCACGGCTACTTTTCAGTGGTGACTGCAAAGTGTTGGGTACCAGCAGGGCATTCAAAGATACACACTGATAAGTACAGGGTTCCCACACTTTTTCACAGTATGAATTTCAGGAGTTTTTAAAGAGTTTTCCAGGAGAAAATATAATTTTTCCAGGAGTATACATAAACACCTTTTCTAACCAAGCATCATTGAAAATGCATTTTCCCCCGGCATCTTTAGAAAAATTGAAAAGGACGAAAATCTCAGGATGGTTTAAAATTTTACTACTGTCACACACGTACAGATTATTTCCAACACACTGCCGCAAATGGCGAGCTTTGTAAACATGTACCCCATGTACCAAAGAAGAGATAAGAGTATACGGCTCACACATCAATCACAAAATATTTTCGAGGTGACGTAAGAGCTTTAGCAATAAAAGAGTTTGAGAACGCCAACAGGCATAGTTCAGGAGCGAAATTATTGGATATGAGGAGAGCAGGGACGAATGTCTACAGCGAATCGCACCATCATTGGAACTTTTTGTGGTAAGCTTTCAGACTACTGAAGTGATTACAATCCTTGTCTCCAAGTCTGTGGCAGGAACGCCAATAAACATGGCGGTGGATTATTACACGAAACACGAGTCGAAAAAAAATTTTGGCAGATTGCACATGAAAATTTTTTTTTGCACTTTAAATTCTAGAAAGAAAACTAAAATAAACAATATTTCCAGGAGTCAATACTAAAATTTCAGGAGTCTACAGAAAAATCAGTAAAATCCAGGAGTTTTCCAGGGCCCTTAATGTTTTAAATCGAAATCCAGGAGTTTTTAAGGATTTCCAGGAGGTGTATGAACCCTGTAAGTAACACTAGGCACAGGCACAAAAGAGCAATTTCACAATATCTTTTACAATTCCTACTATGGTTCCCCTAATGGTTCACACTCTCCCTATATATATCCTAATTGTTCAAATTTTCAATCGCTAATAAAATATTTTATTCATTTACTCAAGTTCAAATATATTTTTTTAAACTTGTAGTGGATGACACTTTCTGTTAATAAATTTTTGGTCTCGATTGACTGGATAATTTATCTACAGGACTGCCCAAAAGATTCCAGATACAATATGCTCTATTGGGGAAATTCTATAAACTTGCACATCTCAAAAACTATTAGATGGAGAATGTTGAAACTTTATATTCATGATTGTTGTAACATCATCTAGTTGTGCATCCCCCCACCTTCCAGTCCCATTCGACTGGATAGTTTATCTATAGTACTGCCCAAAAGGTCTTAAATACATTACGATCTATGAGAAGAAATTCATTAAAGTGTATTTTAGAGATACAGTGGACTCCGCTTAATGTGATCAGTTTGGGACACCGTGATTTTGATAACAATAAAGGATATGCAAAATTAGGTAAATTTACTCCCCCCTCTACTCTAATTTACTCGTACTAAATTTCCAAATAAAATGGAAAAACTCACCTTATATTTATGCACTGTATATTATCCTTTAAAACACAAGAATTGTATAGCTAATTAAAAAAATTTATAAATGGTTGTTTGTCTACAATTTTTTCTTAGAAGGTTATTAATAAATTGTTCGTATTCATAATGTTTTTTAAAGTCATCGGAGCAGTGTTGAACTCCACGTTTCAACACTTTTAATGCATGTCTCATTTCAGCACTTGTAGGAGGTGGCTCAATATCAACAGATTCTTCATCGGACTCATCAGTTCCATCATTCGTCTGTTTTCCTATGGCAATCTAACAGACTTCAGATTCTGTTAATGTGGAAGCTACTGGGATGCTTTGATCTACTTCAACCCATGCCTCGAACTCTTCAGGGGTCATATCCGAAGAAATTTCAATCTTTTCTTCAGATTTCTGGTCATTTTTTTCACAAGATCCTGCGTAGGCGAAGCAATTTCTGATCGTTTGAGCAGAAACTCGATTCCAGGAAGCTGTTAACAGGTGCACCGCATCAAGAACGTTAAGTTTTCTTGGCCAAATCATTAGCTTTAAGATTTTGTGCGCACTCTATTTCATCCAGTAATCGTGCCCGCATTTCGTGGCGATAATATGCTTTCAAAGCACGAATAATTCCTTCATCACAAGGCTGCAAAAGGGGAGTAGTGTTTGCGGGTAAAAAAACAACATTAATATGCTTCAGAGTGACATTTAAAACGTGTGCAGTGCAATTGTCCACAAGGAGAAGAATATCTTGTTTTAGCTTATCGTCCCACTTACGTATCCAGTCATTGAAAATGACTGTTGTCATCCAGGAATTCTTGTTGGCATAGTAGTCGACAGGAAGTTTTTTAACACCTTTAAAACAACGAGGATTCTTACTTTTCCTGATGACTAAAAGTCTCTGTTTTTCTCCCGACATACTGACGCAACATAAAACAGTGATACGTTCTTTTCAGACTTTATGTCCTTTTAAGCTTTCATTCTTAAATAAGTATGTATGTTCTGGTAATGCTCTAAAATACAAAGCTGTTTCGTCGGCATTGTACACATTTTCTGGTGAATATGAGGCAATTAGTTTTGGCCACTCGTCTCGTAGCCAATTTTCCGCTGCTGGCTTATCGGCATCTGTTCGCCGTGAATTCTCTTGTAAACAATATTTTCGCGTGTCTTCCATCGCTGAAACCAACCATTTGTTGCAACAAAATCTTTTTTTCCCATTTGAGCAGCTAAACTTTCTGCTTTTTGTTGCATAATTGGTTCGTTGACTGGAGCATCACGTTCTCGACCATTTTTAAACCAAAGTCTTAGAGCCTTTTCAACTTGCTCATCTTTACCAGCTCTATTACATTTGCACTCCGTATTTTCATTTTGTTTATTTCTTCTAGTAAATTCATCACGATTTTTCAAAATTTTACACAATAAAGGCTGAGAAATGTTTAACTGCGCTGACTCATTTTTGGTAACCTGTCATAACGATTTAAAATTTCGATCTTTTGTTTTAACGTTAAATCATTTCGCTTTCTGGCTTCCATATCGACAAGCTGCATGAAAGGGAGCAAGGCATAAAATGTGAATACGCTCCTTCTGAGTTCCGATAATGTCCAGTTCACATGCGCTGAAGATTGAGGAGAACTCCAGGGGTAAACAATGTATTGAAGGAAACGTTCTCAGGAAAAAAGCTCCCGTTTCGTCTATCCATCATGTGAGGGGTGTGGTTTTATGGGTTACCGCTTGTCGGCTCATTCCGACTGGTCATAAGAAAAGCCATAAATTTTTTTATTACAATGCCCAGCAAGTGAAAACGGGCCAGAAAAGGGTTATCTGACAACCATTGACCACCAGCAGGATGTGCGTGGAGGGGGGAGGGGAAATTCCAGGAAAGTGTAATTCCTCACTCCTTTGCTCATTCCCCATTTCCCTAGGTGGAAGAGGGACAATTCTGGGAAATTCAAACAACAGCAAAGGGAAAGAAAAGAATGGGTTCCTTCTGAATACATTGTGAATATTCCTTTGCCAGTTAAAATGAGGTTCGAAAACTGATAACATTAACCAATGTAATGATCACATAAAGCAATAATTTTAACATACAAATGAATAGAGAAAACGGGACCAAGTGATTTCGATAACAATAAGCGATTGATAACATTAACCGCAATCACATTAAGTGGAGTCCACTGTATTAGGCTAGTTCAAACGACTCAGAAGTGATATATCCTGTTAAGGGTTACAAAATGAATTTTTCCATCAAAAAAAGTGTCTTTATCATTTACAGTTCTGCTACAGGAGCACTCAAAAGATTTCCAACACAATATATTACGGTCAATGCCAGTTTTAGGGACATTCATCCATTTCAAGCACAACACCATTCTACCATATAGTTAGGCAATGGTCCGACTATGATCACGTGCTTCCCTCAAGAATTACGCCAAAAGTTGCCAAGCTTGGCGACTGTTGGTGTACGTGTGTATGTATTTAACTCTCAGAAACTATTAGTGATAGAATGTTGAAATTTCATATTTATATAAGATTGTTGTAACTTTTCGTTGTGCATCCCGATTTTTGGCTCCAATCTACTGGAGAGTTTATTTACAGGACCACCCATAAGAATTTCAATACATTAATGTCTATGGAGATCATCAATATGTTACATCTATAGTCAGTTATTGTTTGGCCTAAACTCAAAATATCGCCATTTTTCGTCAACCTTGGCAAGTTTAGCTGAAATATCACCAAATTTGGCAGCAAAAATAATTTTGCATTTCACATTACTCTAAAACTTTTAATCATAGAATGTTGAAATTTTTTATTTAGAACTATCGTAAGATCTATAAGTGTGCATCTCTTTCTTTTTTTCAATTCCTACTATTAGTTTGCACGCTCCCTATATATATATTTATATATCTTGTTCAAATTTTCAGTCGTTAATAAAATATTATTTATTTATCTATTGAAGTTCAAATACATTTTTTAAAACTTGTAGTGGATGACACTTGATGTTAACACAGTTTTTACAAATATTAATTGATTAATTAAATAAATTAATTTAATAAAAAGTGTTGACCTAAGTAGGAATTGACTTAAGTTTTTTTATATATATTACTTGTTTGTGACAATTACAAACTGCTGTTACCCGGGACAGCATTCAAAGATCCACCGCAGAAGCAACATAGATCACAGAAGGAGATCCTTCGCACTTTTTTGTGATGATTGTGCAATGCTGTTATCCAGCAGAGAACTCTAAGACCCAAGCAAATAAGCAACACTGGGGTACAAAAGAACAGAATCTTAGTTGCTGCTATTTTTCAGTGGGAAATGTGAAATGATGGGCTCCAAAATGCATTCAAACATCCATGTTAGCAGTACTGGCACATTTCCCCCCCCCCCACTAGTGGAAAAAATACAGAAGAAAAAAAAAAATCCTGTCAAAAAACAGGTTTTTGTCAAAATGTACTAGTAGAAATATACTAGAGTGCATTGCTATTCAAAACCTACTGGAAAAGTGATAAAAAGAAAAAGTATGACTTGTGGTACAAAAGAAAAGAGAATCTAGATTTGATCTGTATCCTATGTTTGTTTGGCAAGTGATAACTATTCAACTATAAGCGAAAATTACTGTAAACATACACATTACAAACCCTCTTGCCATGAGATTGTGCCACGCTTTCTCTATCACGTACTATCTCTATCACAGAAAGCTTTCTCTATCACGTACATCTGCTGTATGGTTTCTGTCAAAATGGCAAAAACAGGGGCAACAGTAACTTTTAAATTTGAGTTTGTAAATTTGAATGGAAGTAGATTAAATAGTAGGCAAATTCAATAAATAAGAACTAATTGTATAAATTCTTTTTCTCAATTCAAGTTCGACTTTACTTTCTTAATTTTCTAATCAATATTTATTTTTGAACAGTTTCAACAGAAAAAACTATTGGATGCTAAGTATCTAAGATGTATTAATTTATGTACAGTAAAAGATCTTTATAATGCAAACTTCAAAATGCAAGGTTTTGAATTAAATGGAATTTTGCATTATATGAATCATTCACTTACTGTATTTACCCACATATAAGTCGAGAAATTTTGGACAAAAAAAAAAAAAAAAAAAAAAAAAAAAGGCTTTAAAGTGGGGGTAGGGTGGGACTTATACGAGGGTCCTTAATTTTTTTTTTTTTTAAATCAGAACTCAAAAATGCCCCTTTGAAAGACAATTGTTCTGCTCCCACATTCCATAACACAGTGATGTCGATTTCTATATTAGGAAGAATGTAGCAATACTGAGATTGAAAACATGTATCATGATGAGCCGATTGAATTTTGTGAATTGTATGGCGAGTCCAATTCTGAATCAGATCTTCAATTAATGCTGAAGATTCCCATTTTTACGTAGTGGCCACTGGCTCCTAAATCAATTTCATCTAGGAGCCAGTACTTACCGCAGTCTTTAGCACATTGGCTATAAGTATGCACATAGTTGATATCTATTTTATTTGCTTGTACTAAAGCTTTAGAGCATATCTACTGTATATATAGAGAGACGGAGTGAGTGGTAATAATAGATAACATAGAGATAATTAAAAACATTTTAAAAAGAAAATCTATTTTTAAGTGACTAATGCAAGGTGCAAGTTATGATAACCAAGAAATATAAATGGTTGGGAATTTTAAGCTTATGGCATCATTTATATAGCAATAGCACATACATTTATCTCCTAACACTAAATCTGAAAACAGACAAAATATTATTCATAGCATTTATTAACTAAATTACAGAAGAATGTGTCATTTTTTTAATCAAATTTGGTCGTCTTGGTAGGATGGTGCAATTTCATCACAATTTTATGCATATTTTATAAGCCTATTTTCAATAGTTTTTTGTTCCATTGATAGGTGTATTTCTCACCTAAAGTATTCTTTAATGCAGAAAAGACACATTCTTTAAGAGCATTTGATGGAGAAACTTAACAAAATGGTCACAACATCCCTAAGAACATTGAAGCAGGTTAAGTTTGGAGATAACGAACTTCATAAGCAATTCGGTTAAAGTCTGAGATCCTGACTGGTTCTTGAGGATATGTTTAGCAAGTGTCCATTCCTCAGCACATGCAGCATCTAAACCAAATATGGTAATACAGTCAACTCCCTCTAATCCGCACTCACTGGGACCAAGGGTTGTGGGGATTACAGGATTTTGCGGATTATAGGTCATTTTTTTTGGTTTACATTTTTATATTTAGAATTTCCCTTTAAATTATAGTCAATTTACTGTAAACAAATAGGAAATGATGAAAGAAAATGCATATGCTATTGAATAAAAACACAATTAAATGTCAATATAAATACAATAAATACAATTAAATTTACAGAGAATTTACTAAAGGACTGATGAAAGAAAATATTTATGCTGCTGAACTAAAACACTATTTTTAATATTAAATACAATCACTAATACAAAAATAAAAGAATAAATTATCTCTAAATTTTTTTATTTATTTTTCATTTTTTCAAACATTGCAGTGATTGTAATTTGTTTAAGAGATTTAATTTTTCTTCAGAAATTTTGTCCTGAAGCCTTCCAATTGTCAGTAACTCTTGGTCACTGCCAAATGATTGCTTTTGCAAAATGTTTAAATACTTGTCTCCCAGAGCTAACCCTTCTTCAAAAGTAATAGTACAGTAGAGGACCCCAAATCCGGAAGTTTTTCAACAAACAAACAATTTTTTTTAAGGGCAGCTGTTGTTGTTGTTATTAATTTCTTTGAAAGACCGTTTTTAACTAAATATATCTATTATAAAATAAACAAGCTCAATCAGAAAGGAGGGAATTTCACTGGTCGATCGCGAAAGGGGGGGGGGGGGAGGGGGCATGCGGTGCATCATTTGTATATTTGATATCTCAGTATTACATTAATTTTCAATCTTGCGAGGTAATTTTCAGTTTCTCGTTATGTAAAAATATTCTATGCTATTATATAAACTTTAAAGAGGAAAAGAGTGTTATCCTCTTCACACACACATGCATTACATTTCAAGTGCTGATGATTCATTATTTCCGCTGGTGCTCCTCTGGCAGTTAAATGTAAACAAAGAGAGACGCCGTGGTCTGTTTATGCTTTTCTTTCTTTCTTTCTTAATACAGAACTGCAGTTATGTGGAGAAAGTTTTTGTTGCATAATAAATCGCTAGATAGAAGATCAAAAGGGTGGGGTTGGGGGAGAATCAGAAAATTGTGCAACTGCTGTGTAGCCTGCCAAATCGCGGTTTGCGTTTAAACATGTTACATATTTTCAGCCAATTTTAATTGCAATGGTCAATCTTTACGATCGTCTCTGGAAAGAGTGAAGCGATGTGATTGGATGGTGCATTGCTTTGCAGTTCATTATTTACACCCATTCACTGAACACATGTAACTTAGGATATAAGTTTCTGTATGTTTAATTACATAATATATTTAAATATATGAAATTATTTACTTGAAATACCTGTGGAAAAGCATTAATAAATGTCTTAACATTCAGCCAGTCAAATAACTTCTATTACAGTAATACTACCAGTCAAATGCCGCTCAAAATGTAAACAAACTTGTTTGTTTACATTTGAAATATATCGCGGATTAGCAGGAGTTGACTGTAATAATAATAATACATCTTAAAAGGGGAATGGAAATTTCCGGAAAACTATTATAGCATGGCGCCTGGGCGTGAATTAATTGGTGGCCAAACAAAAGAATTTAGTCGCCAGCTGGCGACTGGCGACCAGGAATCTTCAGCTCTATCTTCAATCAGTTTAACTTTGTATATACTACTTTACCATATCTCTCAGTTATGTCATATTATTATTATTAATTATCAGTTTAATTTTGTTTACTACTATTGTATATTTAGTACTTTATATTTTTCCAGATGATTTTGAACACATGTATTTTTGAAAAAAATTAAATTTCTTAACAGGGAAATTGGGGGGCCGACTTATACGTTGGATCGACGTATACACGGGTAAATACGGTATATCATTAAACTTCCCTAGTAAACATATTAAAATATAGCTGGAACACATAAATATAATGCTTAAAAATAATTTTTAAATACAAATACTACTTTAAAAAACAGAAAAAGGCAATTTATTTATTTACAAAAAAAGAAATAAATTGAAATTACCAAAAGCATTAAAATTTATTTGTTGAACAATATATTACCGTAATTTCATGCCTATAATCTGCAAGTGGCTTTATTAGCTCAGAAAAAAAAATTACATCGCATAATCTGCGGCGCTGTATTATCTGCGGATATTTTGAAGCAGACTATCAGTATTTTTCAAAATTACATCGGTATTGTTAACGCACGTCGATTTCGGCATACCAGACGACAAAGGGTCTCTAGATCTGTGGCACGGGATGAACGTTTCGATCGTCCGCCCTCTTGCTGGTAGTTAAGTCGAGCGATGGCAACGGCTGCCCGTTTTTCAGCATTGGGAAAGGGTTGCACCTCAAAGGGTTAATGCTGATTTTTGTGTTAATGATCTCCCTGCAAATCATCGTAATTGGCGACGCTAGCCGACAGCCAGAGATTTGTTGTCGGCCAGTGTTGACGTTACAACGTGCGTGCGTGCTCACTGATCTGTATTTTTGTTTCTTATTTATTTGAGTGAAATTTGATGTGTACTATGCCTCTGGAATAAAAAAAGTGTGTCTTCATGGGTAACTGACTTCATCATGGAAGGAATATTTACATACGATGGAAATGTTTTATATTCTCGAGCATGTGAGAAAAATATATCGTGCAAAAAAAAGTTTCAAATAGACCAACATGTCAAGACAAGTCTTCACACTGCTGGTTTGCAAAAAAGGGGTCCACAACAACTTATAACCAGGTCTACATCTAGCTCTAACTACAAACAAAACAATCAATTTAATATGGATTTATGTGAAGCATTCCTTGCAAGTAATATTCCTCTTCATAAAATGAACAATCCTACCCTCAAACAATTTCTGAAAAAATATTGCTTAAATCAAAATACTGGACTAATAAGCATTGCATAAAAATTATATACCGACGATTTATCAACATGTTATGGAAGAAATACGTAATGAACTCAAAGACAACTTTATTTGGATTTCAGCTGACGAAACTACCGATAGTTGTGGCCGTTCTATAGTGAATTTAATTGTTGGTACATTAAAACTGGAGCCGCCTTCTTCCTGTTTGGTGGCCTGCAAAGAATTAGAAAAGACAAATCATTCTACAATCGCCAGATTTGTGAAAGAGAGTATTAAAAAAATATTTCCTGAATCAGCTGCAGAAGAAAGAATATTGATATTTCTGTCAGATGCTGCTCCCTATAGGATCAAGGCAGCCAAGGCCCTCCAAGTGTTTTATTTCAATTGGATTCATGTTACGTTCTTTGCTCATGGAGTACATTGGCTTGCTGAAGAAGTGTGATCCACGTTTGGGAATGTAAATAAACTGATTTCATCAACAAAAAAAGTTTTTCTTAAGGCACCTGCTCGTAATAAAGCCTGTAATTCTGAAGATTCCCATTTTTCCCTAGTGGTCACTGGCTCCTAAATCAATTTTGTCTAGGAGCCAGTACTTCCCGCAATCTTTAACACATTGGCTATGATAAGTATACACATAATTGGTAGTATCTTTCATTTGCTTGTAGTAGAGCTTTAGAGCATGCATATATATATCAGGGGCGTAGCCAAGGGGGGGGTGTTAGGGGGGTCATAACCCCCATGAGAAATTTTTTGCCATACAAAATGTATATTCTTCACTACATTATCACACACACGTATACATATATATGAGTTGTAGTAGTCGTAACCCCCCCCCCATGAAAAATTTCTGGCTACGCCCCTGATATATATATATATACAGTCAACTCCCGCTATTCTCCGACTCTGGAATCTGCGATATATTTCAAGTGTAAACAAACAAGTTTGTTTACATTTTGAGCAGCATTTGATTGGTAGTATTACTGTTATAAAAGTTATTTGATTGGCTGAATGTTATAAAGACATTTATTAATGATTTTCCACAGGTATTTGAAGTAAATAATTTCATATATTTGAGCATATTATCATGTAATTAAACACACAGAAACTTATATCCGTAGTTGCATGTGTTCACTGAATGGATGTAAATAACGAACTCCGAAGCAATGCACCATCCAATCACATCGCTTTACTCTTTAGCTGAATGAAACAAAAAAACCCAACAAAAACGTTTGCTCTATGAGAGAGAGAAAAACTGACCGTTGCAATTAAAATTGGGTAAAAATATGTAACATGTTTAACTTTAAACGCAAACCGTAATTTGGCAGACGACACAGCAGTTGTGCAATTTTTCGATTCTCCCCCTTTTGATCTTCTGTCTAGCGATTTATTATGCAACAAAAACTTTCTCCACATAACTGTAGTTCTATAGAAAGAAAGAAAGAAAAGTATAAAGAGACCACATGGCCTTTCTCTTTGTTTACATTTAACTGCCGGAGGAGCACAAGCAGAAATAATGAATCATCAGCACTTGAAATGTAACGCATGTGTGTGTGTGTGTAAAGAGGATAACATTCTTTTCTCTTTAAAGCTTATATAATAGCATAGAATACTTTTACATAACGATAAACTGAAAATTACCTCGCAAGATCTAAAATTAATGTAATACATACTGAGATATAAAATATACAAATGATGCCCCCCCCACCCCTCGCGAGCGACCAGTGAAATTCCTCCCTTTCTGATTGAGCTTGTTTATTTTATAATAGATATATTTAGTTAAAAGCGGTCTTTTAAATAAATTTAAAACAACAACAACTGCCCTTTAAAAAAAAAATGTTTGTTTGTTGAAAAACTTCCGGATTTGGGATCCCCTACTGTACTATTACTTTTGAAGAAGGGTTAGCTCTGGGAGACAAGTATTTATACATTTTGCAAAAGCAATCATTTGTCAGTGACGAAGAGTTACTAACAATTAGAAGGCTTCAGGACAAAATTTCTGAAGAAAAATTAAAATCTCTTAAACAAATTACAATCACTGCAATGTTTGAAAAAAGGAAAAATAAATAAAAATTTAGAGATAATTTATTCATTTAATTTTGTATTAGTAATTGTATTTAATATTAAAAGTAGTGTTTTAGTTCAGCAGCATAAATATTTTCTTTCATCTGTCCTTTAGTAAATTCTCAGTAAATTTAATTGTATTATTTATTGTATTTATATTGACATTTAATTGTGCTTTTATTCAACAGCATATGCATTTTCTTTCATCATTTACTATTTGTTTACAGTAAATTGACTATAATTTAAAGGGAAATTCTAAATATAAAACTGTAAACAAAAAAAATGGCATATAATCCGCAAAATCCTGTAATCCGCACAACCCTTGGTCTCAGTGAGTGTGGATTAGAGAGAGTTGACTGTGTATATATATATATATATATATATATATATATATATATATATATATATATATATATATATAGAGAGAGAGAGAGAGAGAGAGAGAGGTAATAATAGATAACAGAGATAATTAAAAGTAAATTTAAATAAAATCTATTTTTAAGTGACTACTGAAAGGTGCAAGTTGATGATAATTAAGAAATAAATGGTTGGAAATTTTAAACTTATGAAATCATTTATATTAGAGATGGGGAAAAGCATTATTTTCAAAGAACAGTTGTTCACTGTTCCCGTTCTTTTTTAAAGAACAGTTCGTTTTCCTGTTCTTTTGAGAACAGGTTCTTTGATTTATCGTAACTTTATTATGACTATTTTATTCAATTTAAAAATGAAAATATACGTCCTTCTTAACATGTATTATGCTTTAATACAATTGCAACAATTTAATACAATTGCATGCTTAAAAAAACTTTGCAACCAACATATTGGCTTTCTTTAATCAAGTATATTAACAGCAATTTTTGGTAAAAATATTTTAATTATAAACATTCTATAATATAGTGTTAAATATGCACATATTTCAAAAATCAAAATTTTTTCTGTGCTTTTCATTAACTTTTGTTATCCTTACTCATAGCATGTATGTAAAAAGAAATGGAAAAACTTCAATTCTAGAGAGAATTATTTAGGCCAGGCCTAATTTTCGATTACTTACCTGAGTGATACAATATTGCTTACATGAGTAAACAATATTTGAGTTTGACAGCTCCTAAAATGACATAATATTCATAACTGTTTATTTTGATTAGACTATATTGCACAAAGCTTTGGAAGCAACGGAATCAATAACTTTAAAATCCGTCCAAACAAAATATTTTTTTTCTATCCATGAGGAAAAACTATCCAAACATAAGCATAACTAAGAGTTGTACCAGTAACAGCGCAAAGGAATGATCTGTTTCAACTAATCCTTGAACGGTCTGATACAATATGCCACGTGACTGCATGCCCTTTCGTTTTAGTTTTTTCTTCTTCACTGTAGTAAGAGCCGACACACAAGAGGAGCGACCGTTGAAGCTGAAAATCTGCAATGAAATCCTCCACCCCCTCCTTTCCTACCCTTATTCCCAGTCCACACTATAAATTTTATGATAAAGCGAAAGTAACACAAGACTTTGACCCTGGATAATGTGCCAGGGGTCATCGTGAAGTACGTTGCCTCAGGCACATAATATCCAAATTATCACAATGCACCTAAGTAACGCAAGCTTTGACCCTATAGTCGTAACTCTTGGAGGAATGGGAGGGGAGGGGTGTAGAAGTTTTTTTCGGACTTTCAAACATTTTAATACAAAAATAATAATGATAAAAAAAACTCAAAATACTATAAGAGTGTTCACTATAACGAACGCTGGAGAGAGCACCCTCTTCAAGGCCGTACCCATGCTGTCTGGTCCTCCCCTCCCCCCGAAATTTAAAATTTTGTTAACAAAATAATAACGTTGAAGTCTTTGTGAAAAATTCAGCCTTTTTGTTTCGTTTGGTCCCCCTCCGAAACTTTTGTCTGGATAAATTTTTTTCTGGATACGGCCCTGACCCCTTGTCCCCTATCTAAGCACTCATGTAAGACCGTACCCAAGGGGGTGAATCAGAAAGTCTCCCCCCCCCCAATTTAAAATGTTGTTAACAAAATAATAATGATGAAATCGTTTGCTGAAAAATTCAGCCTTTTCACTGTTCGCTCTGCCTCTTAAAAAATATATATTGTTCCAGGTCTAGCTCCAAGAGGTTATGGATCTGGCTCGGGTTAAAAAAAAAAAAATCCTTCTTTGGCTACAACTACAAATAAAAATATATGTATCGGGCTCCAGCTTAAAAGATACGGCTTTTGAACCAACGACAAACATTTTTAGCTCTAATTCAAAATATTAAATAAGTCCATCTCAAGTTAAAAAAAAATATAAATAAATAAAATAATCCTTGTGTTGCCTTCAGGTTAAAAATACACGGCGTGGACCTGCCCATTTCCAATGGGGGAGCCCACAAAATAGTCGATACGCTCTTAGAGCTTAAAAAAGAAAAAAAAAATGTACAGTTTCAGCTTTAAAAGTACATGCTCCAGCTTAAAAATTAAAGACATTCCGTTTAAAAAGCTGTAAGTATCAGGCTCAGTATTGCTCCGACTCCGATTTAAGAAAATGAATATGACTTTGGCATATAAAATTACATGCCTCCGAAAATCCAGCCTAAATGGCTTCAGACCTGGGCCATACCCAGACAAAAATTTCAGGATATATCTCCCACACCCAATTTTCAACTTATGTAGCAGGATTTTTAATTTTTTTTAACTATTGCGAAAACATTTCGTTCATTTATACATCACTGCAATTCATACCCCTCACCATCCCTCCCCCCCACCCCCCAAAAAAAATTCTGGCTACGTCCCTGTATAAATACAACATATTACATATAATGTAATAACGTCAAGGGAGAGACTCCAAACTTATAGGACCCGCCCCCCCTTTCTAAGTGCGGCCTTACTTCTGACTCCAAGTCTACAACTTAGACCCTGTATTCAGCTCAGAACGGAATTAAATCAAAAGAACACCTTTCATCCCGTTCACCAGAGATCACTTCGTTTACTCCGTTCCTAAAAGAACACCAGCTCTCTCCGTTCTTCGAAAAAACACCTAGCTCTCCGTTCCGCAAAAGAATGCTGAACTAGGTGTTCCAGCTCTCTAGCCGTGATCAAAGAACTGGTTCTTTTTCAGCCAATAGGAGAGGTCTCCTCAGAACAGGTTCTTTTTCTGCCAAAAGGAGATGGCTGAGAGCATATGAAGGGAAGGCGTGTTTTATATGGAGATAGTGTAATGCTTATATTATTGTTCGACGTTGAAAAAATATTTTTTTTTCGATTTATTTGTGTTTCAGACTATCATTTTCTTTATTATTAAATTTTTTACTTTGATTGAAATTGAGTAGTTTGGCTGGAATAATAAAAATTGACGAATTGTTTTCCT
Source organism: Cheiracanthium punctorium (assembly GCA_038373885.1). Taxonomy (NCBI): domain Eukaryota; kingdom Metazoa; phylum Arthropoda; class Arachnida; order Araneae; family Cheiracanthiidae; genus Cheiracanthium; species Cheiracanthium punctorium. The sequence goes on from JAWZYV010014787.1 coordinate 57,631, forward strand.
GTGAGTGCATTTCGTATTGAACATATAAGAAAGTTTCTTATTCTTAGCCCGGGTCCACTCTAAAATTATGGTAGGTTGGGCTAAAAGTTCTATCCCCCCCCCCCCAGATAATCATCATCGTTATCATTATTTCTCAAAATAGCTAAGATTCTGCAATTACTTAGAATTTGATAATGCTAAAATTGTGAACTTCTGTCCCCACCATCAGATACGTAGCCAAGGTGTGAACAGGAGAGGGGATAGGAGGGGAGGGAGGGGTCTGGTCCCCCAGAATTTAAATTTTTCTTAGCAAAAAATATTAATCACGCCTTTTAATGAGAAATTTCACCTTTAAGGCATTTTCCAAAATTTGTTTTTACAACGATCTTGCCTGCCATAAAATTTTGAAGTGTCGGACCTTAATGAACTGAGAACATGTTTTTGCCGTGATCACTGAACAGGGTGTTCCCGTTCTTTCTTGAGAACAGGTTCAAAAGAACAGGATGTTCATTCTTTCCCCATCTCTAATTTATATAGCAATAGCACATATATTTATCTCCAAACACTAAAACTGAAAACAAACAAAATATTATTCATAGCATTTATTAAATAAATTATATTATGTGTCATTTTTCCATTAAATTTGGTCGTCTTGGTAGGATGCTGTCATCCCACCACAATTTGACACTTTTTGCTGGTTCAAAAGTTTGTAAAGTAAGGCCTGAACACTTTATGTAAAGCCTATTTTCAATAGTTTTTTGCTCCATTGATAGGGATTTCTCTCCTAAAATATTCTTTAACGCAGAAAAGACACGTTTTACATGAGCATTTGATGGAGAAACTGTTAATAAAATGGTCACAACATCCCTAAGAACATTGAAGCAGGTTAAGTTTGGAGATAACTTAAACTTCATAAGCACTTCGGTTAAAGTTGGCGATCCTGACTGGTTCTTAAGGATGTGTTTAGCAAGTCTCCATTCCTCAAGTGCACATGCAGCATCTAATCCAAATATGTTGTGACCCTCATAATACAAGTTTAGTTCATCATTTTCTTCAACTTCCTTCGGTAAAAATATCTCTTCCCCCCCCCTTCCCATATGTTTTAAAGTATTTACCGCTATTTTACGAAGCTTATAATTTCCATTTTCAAATAATCAGCGTCTGATTTCATGTAAAACGTCAGTTTTTATATACACAAAGGCGAATTTATAGAAATAAATAAATAACTTGTAAAAAACTTCTTGCATTCGCTAAAAGTTCAGACAGTATAACACATGGCTGTTAAAACAAAACAGCCAGCCGGTTCCAGTCAAAAGTAAACAATTTTTTTTTTTTCCTCGCGGACGGCCAGCTGTTGATTACGTAATGAGCGTGCTTCAGCAAATTGTTTGTTTTAAGCTTTGAATGTTGTGTGATAACTCTTCATCTTTATATTCATTATTACTTTTGATGTTTGGGTTTATTTTAAAAGCACTCAGCGTTTCCCGAGCTTGCCAATTACTCGTCTTTAGAAGAAATATTTAAAAAGGTTAGAAGACAATAACTTACTATCGCATGTTTAGAATGCTGTAGAAAGTTCTTGTTTTTTTTTTAAATATTGGATTTTAAAAATCTGTTTTCACTATTTTCTAGTTCGCTAATTTTGATTTAAAGTGCGTGCTCAGGCAAACATGGGATTATTTCTCTATTTTTATTTTCATATGTATTTTACATTTACAAGTAGTTCAGCAATTCAATTTTTTCTTCCATTAAAAAGCAATGGCAAATCTAAGGGTCATTTCACACTTGAACCAAAATCTGCCCCCCCCCCCTGTGTTCCCAAAAGGGGGGGGGGTTCCCAAATGGGAAGGGGGGTCCGGCCCTTCCCATTAAATACGTCCTTGCCTATATGTCTGCATGGTGGCATGGTGCCATATGTCTGCATACTTTCATGCAGGCATGAAAGTATGAAACAGCTAAAAAGACTAAACTTTGCAACGGATCATACAGAATATAAATAAATTATTATGCATTTAACACATTACCTGTAATTCTTTTATATGTATTCATTATTAAATTAACTAATATTCATTATATAACTGTATTCAGTATAACTAAATTCATTAAACTAATTTAAATACTAAATCTCGAATGCATCAGTGATGTTGAAAAAGACTGAATTCAGTCAAAAGGCTGAAAACTTTCATGCCTGATTATGCGAGTGACGGCTGGCTGAAAACAATACGAGACCCTCAAGGGCGTATCTTAAATTACTCTCTGGTGATCAGTCAGACTGCTTTGGCAAGAATCGTTTCTTGCGCTGTTATACACTGCACACTAGGGGTTGCCGGCCACAAGTTGATCTGCGAAAAAGAGTAGAGTTAGAAATTCCATGTTCTTTTTTATAATATTTTATGATTTTATTTATTTATTAATTGATCTAAATATATACTTGAATGTGTAGGGACTATATTCTATACCAGGTGTTGTTTACATGTTTTATTTGGTGATCGTTCTGGCGCCATCGTGGGCGAAGCACAGCTGGAGTGAAGTACCCTGCCAGTGGCAGTTTTGACTAGCAACCATAGAGAAATGTTATCGTCAGTTTGGAATTTGAAATTGGTTTATGTTATGGATAGAAAGGAATGAAATATGTTATTGTATGAAAAGAAAGTGTCTGTGTGTTTGTTAGAAATAGGGTGTGAATATAAAACTAAATATAAGAAAGCATGCTGGTTTTACGTAATAAGCCAGTGGGTGTTAGGGACATTTCTGAGCGGTTAATTTAAAAAAAAAAAAAAAATAGAGGTAACTGCTCTTATCTTTGCGATGTTTGAGGTTTTTAATGTGAATTTTAAATTGATATTGGATGTGTTTATATTTTCGTAAGTACTATTTACGTGCTATTCTAATCATACTGACTTTATATGAGGTGTACAACTAGGTTGCTTGATCTACTGTAGTTTTTGAGTTAAAAACAGTCCACTGTTTGCTCATTTTAAATTACCTGTTACTGAATTTTCAGACATTTTTTTAGGTTAAATATGGATGGTGTATGTTTTGTCTTAATGTTTTTGTTAGTGAAATTTATGTACAATTTTAATGTGTTAAGATTCTTTGCTTTGGTGATCGTGCAAAATGGTTTGTGACTGTTGCTGGAGCTTGGCAACCGCCAAGCTTCAGCGACTGTCACCATGTTTACATGGGGCACGCACCGTCTTGATTGATTTTACCAAATACATTGAAAATTGCATTATATTTACATATGCATGCATTTAAACATGAATAAAAGTTTTAGATTTGAAGGTAATATGTTAGAGAAATAAGAAAAAAACAGTGGACAGTTAAGAAATAATCATCATTTGGCTTTTGTATTTAGAGAAATGAGAAATCGCATGTTAGAAATTCCATGTTCTGGTCTTTTTCCTAATATTTTATGATTTTGTTTATATATTGATTGCTCTACATTTATATTTTAATGTATTTAATATTGCAGTATATTTACCTACACCTTTGCAATAATCCGTTTCTGTCACTGCTATGCAATAGAAGTAAGGTGTTAGAGGGGAGGGGGCAGTCTTTAGAAAAGTACATATTTATTTATGTAATAACAAGAATGGAAAATATGAGTTGTGTCAGAGGTTCTCAAACATTTTAAGTCACAGAGCACTCCTGAAATGGGAAATTCAATGTGGAGCATGAAATTTTATCTTGCAGCTATTTACAGTTTTCGTGAATTTAATGACAAAATGTCATTGACAATACAAGAAATCTTATAAGATTTCACCGTTCTATTTTTTTCCCTGCCTTTATACACAGTCAATGTTTTGACTGGCATTGATAAATGATTTTTAAGTGATTTTAAATTTTAAAATCAGAGCACATTTTAAGAAACACTAATCTGAGCACACGAAATGGCTTTTCTGCTTTTTTCAATTTATAAATAGAGTGCTCAGCATTGCCTTATGCAAAGACCTGTGGGGTGATTATGAATGGATGCAATAGATGGGATCTGCATCCATTATGCATCATTGCTAGCCCATATTAATCTTTTTTTCAGTATCCTACAAGAATCAGTAATGCAATTTTCGCCCTCGCTTCAATCTGCATCGATGGGAACATATAAGTTTAAACCCGAAGAGTTTATCTGCATCTATAATCCATATCTATAAAATGCTAGTACCCCAGACAAAAAATTTAATAAAGAAGGGTTTTCCATAATCGTATAACTCTCTTTTTTTTATTTCATACAAAAGCTAAATGATGATTATTTTTTAACTATCCAGTTTCTTTTTTTATGTCCGTAACGTATTACCTTGAAATCTAAAATTTTTATTCATATTTAAGTTCCTATGTGGTACAGCTTTAGTATGGTCCCTTTGGCGCGCTTTATTTTTGGCGACTTTTTTTGGCGCGATAAAGGATGCCAATATGGTAACCCCGCCGTCTGATGATCTGGAGCAGTAGATTCATCCGTGACGTCACGGTTTCACTAACGTTTTCCTCCAGCGAATAGGGAGCGTTTGTTCCTTTATTAAACTTTTGGAGACCCCTTTGCCAGTATTTCGCGCGGGAGCTTCGAGTGGTGGAACCGCCATTACGCTTTATGGTTTTATTTTAGATTAAATTTTATTATTTAATGATTACTGAAATTTAAAATGGATGTTCAGGTTCATACTGACTGTTTATATACAGTTTTGTATGAATAAACATTCTTTTGATAGTACGTTTCAGGTTAATATTTTCGTTCTGGATTGTTTATTTCTTAAGGGTAGAAGCAACAAATAATTACGTTATTAATATTTTATACAGTGAAATAATTTTAGATATTTTGATTTGATTATTTCCATATTGTAATAATTTAGCGATTTTAATCAAGGTATGTGATAAGCATTGTTTGTTTTTATTTGTTATTATTACCTTTGTTTATTTGTTAATGGTAGGACAACAAATAATTCCGTTATTAATATAATATTTGATATTTTGATTTTATTATTTCAATATTGAAACAATTTAGCGATTTTAATTAAGGTATGAGATAAGCATTGTTCGTTATGATTTGAATTAGTTCTTTATTTTGCTTATGTAGTCTTTAGAATATTATTTGTTTGCATTGTTTAATTTAATCTACTAAAAAGAGAAAGGGGGGGTTGAGGGGGGCACAGCCCCCCCTCACACAAAAAGAAAAGTTATTAAATTTTATTAAACCGAATCTATAAGTACATGTAAGCTTGTTATCTGTTTAATTTTTTTTCATAAAAATATTTAAAACCCATTAAAATAAATCATAGCAAAATTAACGGAACCAGCGCCATCCGATCCGCCATATTGTTTACAATTGGCATCGGCAAGGCAAACTTGGGTTGGCGACAAGATTTTGTCGCCAAATCAAAAAATGGCCAAAAAGGGATCATACTAAAGCTGTTCCATGTTGGAACTTCTAACGCGCGATTTCTCTACTCTTTATCGCGGATCAGCTACGCGGGCGGCAACCCCTAGCGTGTAGTGCATAACAGCGGGAGAAACGATTCTTGCCAAAGCAGTCTGACTGCACGCTAAATCGCCAGAGAGCAATTTAAGATACGTCCGCCAGCGTCTCGTCAAAACAATCAACGAAAGAAGAAGAAGATTACAGTTACCTGAAGTTATAATATGAAATCTTCTGTTTGTAAAATAAGTCAAAGAACAATAATAGAAAAAGAGTAGTATGCTTATAAAAGAAGGCCAGAGGGGGAAAGCACGGTTGTTCACGTGCATGAGTGTAAAAATGTCAACACGTTCAGAAATGCATGTGACTTGAATCATTCAATAACAGATTTTTTAAAAATTCAAATAATTTATTATAATGTCTGGCAACTAAATTTATAGAGGTTTTAGAAGTCACTTTTATGCAATAAGAAACATACATACATTAGAAACTAATTCTATCTTGATTATTAAGAATCTTTCTACTTTCTATTGAGCATGCTATCCAGCCTGTGAATCTGTGTAGCAACTGTTTCTGTGCGACAAAGGGTATTTCATCGTGACGTTTCAATGACGTCATTTGAGTTACTTCTTGAATATATCCCCACATTACTTAATTTGGGCCCGTTCGAGAATTCACCGGTTGGTTATGCACCGGTGCTACGGGTCGCGGTCATTCTTCGGTTAAGTGACGTCACGGTTGTCAACCGATTTCGGTCATCCTCACCATATCCGATTCTAAGCCGAGAAAACAAAAATAAACGCTGGCAACACTACGATAATAACCGGAATAACCCACCTCGCTAGCAGGGTCATTCTGGTTGCACTCTGGTTACGCTGAGCAGACAACCGCTACATGACCGAAACGTTTTCGAACGCGGTTACTTCTAGAGCTCCGCCCCACGCTCCGCCTTTTCGAACGCTCTGGTCGTGCACCGGTGTTACCGGTGCACAACCGATGAATTCTCGAACGCGCCCTTTGTTAATTGTCCCATTTTCAGAAAGAAATATTTTTTCTATAAATTGCGTAAGCCACGAGTTACAGCAATTAAGATGACCAAATGTCCCCATTTTCCGGGGACAGTCCCCAATTTCAGGTCGTTCTTCAAATTGCCCCCAAAATGTAAAACAGGAATTGGAGACAATTTTTAATTATTGCATTTTTTTCAATTAAATTAAATTGTGAATTATTTCATTAATTATAAATGTCCCCAGTTATTTTTCAAAATCGGGGACATGTCTTCAAATTTGTGGCCATGTCCTCACTTTTATATTCAAAATTATGGTCACCTAAAAGCATATGATTGAAGATATCCCCAATTTCCTGCTTTGAGGACACTTTAAATATTGAAAATCAAATTTAATTATTGAACACTTTAAATATTGAAAATCAAATTTTTAGATAACTAAGCGCACTATGACTGTTAAAATTAACCAGCTGCATCAAAATCGGAAATGGGTGGTCAGGCGGGAAAACGGCCAGGATCTGATGATTCTGATGACAGCTCCTCAATAATTTGTAAGCCTCCTCTACAAATTAAGTGAAATTAAAAGTCCTTCATTAATATCTTCTGCTGTGAATTTCAGAAGCAGGCTGTTCGTTTCAGCACTAAATTCCTCCAAGCATTTAAAATTTGTTAATATATCTTATTCTGATGAAAGCTCCTCAATAATTTGTCACACTCATCAACAAATTAAGTGAAATTATAAGTCCTTCATTAATATCTTCTGCTGTGAATTTCAGAAGCAAGTTGTTCGTTTCGGCACTAAGTTCCTCCCAGCATTTAAAATTTGTTAATATATCTTATTCTGATGACAGCTCCTCAATAATTTGTCAGCCTCCTCAACAAATTAAGTGAAATAAAAAGTCCTTCATTAATATCTTCTGCTGTGAATTTCAGAAGCAAGCTGTTTGTTTCTGAACTCTGTTCCTCCCAGCATTTAAAATTTGTTAATATATCTTATTCTGATGAAAGCTCCTGAGTAATGAGTCTTCCTCCTCAACAAATTAAGCGAAATTAAAGTCCTTCATTAATATTTTCTGCTGTTTCAGAAGCAAGCTGTTCGTTTGTGGACTGTATTCCTCCCAGCATTTAAAATTTGTGAATATATCTTATTCTCATGACAGCTCCTCAATAATTTGTCAGCCTCCACAACAAATTAAGTGAAATTAAAAGTCCTTCATTAATATCTTACAACATTTCAGAAGCAAGCTGCTCGTTTCTGCACTCTGGTCAACCCAGCATTTAGAATTTGTTAATATATCTTATTTTGATGGCAGCTGCTCAATAATTTGTCAGCCTCCTTCATAAATTAAGTGAAATTATAAGCCCTTCATTAATATCCTGCTGTGAATTTCAGAAGTAAGCTGTTTGTTTCGGCACTGTGTTCCACCCAACATTTAGAATTTGTTAATATATCTTATATCTTATTTTGATGGCAGCTGCTCAATAATTTGCCGGCTTCTTCAACAAAATAAATAAAATTTAAAGTCCTTCATAGGTATCGCCTGCCGTCAATTCCAAAAGCAAGTTCTTCATTTCTGCTCTGCGTTTTTCACACAGACTTTGTCATATCCGTATTTTTTTGTACAAGTCCTCAAGATTTGTATTGTCGTGTTTACCCCTTTCGGCAATATCTCATGAAAGTTTCTGATCGTGGCTGTTTCACTCACATAGCTTTTATCCGTTGTACATGTGTCTTGTTTTGAAGACTTTTCACATCGTATGGTAAGTATAGTCTCTTTTGAATTTTAATCTAAATATATAATTAAATAATTTTAATCAAGTTTTCTATTCTGAAGCATATTGTGGCAGCATACTTTATTGTTGTACTTTAGGAAAGTTCTACATGTAAAAGGTCAAACATAACCATATTCGCACATACGGAGGAGACTGGAGTGGCTAAAGCGCCCCTAAAGTCGGAGCATTAGATGTGAAAAGCTTTAAAAATCGAAGTTTATCGCTAATGATTTAAAATATTTTACTTTTTTAAGTTGTATTCAAACTTTTTTCTAAAATAATCAAAAGAAAGATGTTGGTCTTTAACTAATTAGTGTATGAAGTGCAGTTCAACTTGGTTACAATATCACTGGATATATCAGATAATTATTAATGACATATTGGTGCATACAGCACTTAACTGGGAGACGGAAGGTGCCTCCCAGACAGCATATCAAACTTGCAGCAAGCTTGATTTATTAAGTCAATAAGCTTGAAAATTCCAGTCGTGTAAGCTTGATGCAAGCTTGAATCAAGTGTTCTAGTTTACACTTGCCTAGCTTGCATTAAGCTTGACATATCAAGCTGGACATTTCAAGCTTAATTTCAAGCTTAAAAAATTTTCCAAAAAAAAAAAAAAAAATACTTCTAAATACACGGGGCGCCCGCTGGCGAACGCGCCCCACATACTTTATTTTTCCACGCATTTTCCCCCTCTATGCTGTAATTTTAAGTTATTTTAATGTTTCCATCGAGTGTCCGTGGCTAGAATAGAACCCTGGACCTTTCGATTAGTAGCCGAGCGCGTTATCCATTCAGCCACCAGAGCCTTGTTCAGCTATGACTAAAGTTTGAAGTGAATTATTAAGCGGTTTTCTGGCCAGATTGATAAGTGGACGATATGTTATTTGTTTTTTTATTTTTCCATGGGATGCATCAAAATTAAAATAATTTTATGTGTGATTTGAGACTCTACTAATAGGGAAATAAACATAATATAAACTTAAGAGCAACACATGTTTTAAAACTTTCGCAACACACATGAGCAATACTGCCGCTGGCCAAAATCGAGACAAACGACTGATTTTGAAATCAATTTCGTAGTATAATTGTATTTTATTTTGAAGAATTTCCATATTTGGAAATATAGAATGGGTTTACTTACTTAACACAAATTTTGTGTTAAGTAATCTGAAATCAAAGAAACAGATAGTAAACGTTACTTCGAAATGCTATATCACAGTTGCTAACATAACATGTATGGAATTCATTTTTGTAAATGTTTCTTATAATAACAAATAATTGAAAAATGTTGCTATTTTTTAACGCTAAAAATTCTCTTTACAAATGTGGTTAGTTATTTTCCTATATATATTGGTATGCTATATCGATATAGAGCATTTCGAAGAATTAAAAATAAGTTTAAATTAATTTATACAAATGTAAATTTGAATTATTTTCATTGTTCATACTTTATAATTAAAAAAATTATTTAACTTCTGAATTTTTTTTTATCCTTTGTAATTTTATTTTAAAATTACAAAAATGTAAGATGTGAGATTTTTGGGCCCTAAAATCTGTAGGCCCTGGGCAGTTGCCCCGTTTGCCCTGCCGGTAATATTGCACTGGTAATAAAAAACTCATCCCCGTTAAAACACATCTTTTACGAACTTTCAACAAATTTGAGGACGCTAGACATTAATGTCCATTCTCTTTCACAGATGGCGCCATCACCGCACTTTGCAAGTCAAAATCCAGCTTAAGCCAACCTTGCATTGCCAAGCCAAATCTCAAGCTTAATTTAAGCTTATGTGCTGTCTGGGTGGTTCAAAATCAAGTTGCGTACAGCGATCTAACCATGCATTCCGAGTTTTCCATGGTTTTCTCCCAAAACTTGCTTAGATCCTCTTTAAAATATCCCCATGGAGGCCACTCCACTCCTCGGCCTAGAGCACACGAATAGCTAATCAACCATAACCCCACAAACCAAATGTTATGTTGATGCTAGACTGTATTCCATGGACAAGTGGTACAGAATATTTTGACGTTATAAGAGAGTTATAATTACAATTGAGGTCATTATAACTAAGTTCATTACCAAAAATTTTTATTAACTAATTATCAAGGCAGCCAAAGAAAATACGCTTTATGGAAAATAAATTACAAATATTTTTTTTTAAGTAAACACACAGAAAAAAAAAAATTAAGAATAGTGTATTGAAATTAAATAATGAATCATTGTGTTTGTGTCATGTCCGCAACAAGTTCTATTAATGGTAACTAAGGAGTTTTTTTTTTTCAAGTAGTGTTCACCTTCACCATTATTTCATTTAGTTTTGATTAGTCGCAAACATGATTACAGAATATGCCCAATACTCTGAAATCCCCCATGTATAAATAAGATTTGCATTGTATATTTATAGATATTCTGAGATACTGTGTATGAACTTCCAAATGCATCTGTGTAATTTTTTATAAGGAAATTCTGTATTTTTGGTATTTTATCCTTGTCAATAATAATAAAACATGTTTCTGTTATAAAAAGCTCTTTTTATAACAGAGTCTGTTGGTAAAGTTTTGTATGCTCTTAATTTCAATCAATGATTTATTATATGTATGTATTAGATATTGGCTGTATGTAAAAATGTCAGTAAATAAAGATTTGTCTGTCTTTTTAAATCTGCAGTTTTGTATTGTATTTATTACTTTTTCACATTTAATTGTTGGTAAATAATATTTAAGATCCTAAAGTATGCTTCACCAAGAATACTAATATAAGATTTTGAAGTAGAGTTCATCAGCTGTAATTGTCTCCATTTTGTTAATGTTAAGGGCAGGAAAGAGATAAAGCATTATTAATAGCTTTTCAATACATAACATCACACATTCAAATGCACTATAATTAAAAAATGTGTTGAATTGTATTCCATTTATTAGATTTCTTGTAAGTTATTTAAATAATTTTTAAAAATGTAAGTATTTAATTATTTAAAGAAATACTTTTATTTTGAACTGAAGTATAATTGCTGTTTAAATATCGCTATTTAAAAATTAGCACAAAAATTAACTTGGATAAAAAAAATTATGTCTTCACTGGTGAATGCTGGAAAAGCAAGTGCCCGCCCGTTTTTTTTTGGGGGGGGGTGGGATGGGGGGGGGAAGGGGGTTAGGTTATTTAAACAATTTTTTAAAATGGAAGTACTTAATTATTTAAAGAAATACTTTTTATTTTGAACTGAAGTATAATTGCTGTTTAAATATCGCTATTTAAAAATTAGCACAAAAATTAACTTGGATAAAAAATATTATGTCTTCACTGGTGAATGCTGGAAAAGCAAGTGCCCGGCTGTTTTTATTGGGGGGGAGGGGGGGGGTTGTTGATCATTTTAGTAAGATTGCATTTTATTATTTTTCTTATGAAATGCGGTGTCATATTATCTTTATTTATTTAAGTAATACGCTCATTAGCAGGCCCGTAGCTAGAGTTAGTTTAATGGGTGGGCCCGAAAATACCCAGGGTGGGCACGATTTTTGGATCTGCACACTAAAACAAAACAAAACTATTTAACCGCTAAACAATACTTTATTGCCAAAAATCTTTATATTTAATTATCAAGACAGCCTAAGGAAATACACTCTATGGAAAGTAAACAGCAAATACTTAAAAAAAAAAAAAAAAAAAAGAAAGAAAAACACAGAACAGATTAAATTTGTGGATTAAGAATAGTGTCTTGAAAATAAACAATAAACTTTGTAATTACTCACTGGGCCTTTTAAGAAGGTATAAACATTTCGGAAGCAACAAAAGAGGGCTTTCTTCATCAAAGCCTAATACACACCTCCGGCAAACAGCAAAGCACAAAAACACAAAATAATTTATTTTTATTTTTATTTCATTTTATTTATTTATTTTCTTTTTTGCACTTTCGTGCTTTGCTGTCCGTTGGATGGTACACATTTAGGTACTAATGAAGAAAGCACTTTTGCTGCTTTTGAAAGGCGTGTATACCTTTTTTAAAGGTCGTGTTCTTGTTACTTATTAAGTATCATCAGAACCATTAATTAAAACACAGATTTACTTCCAATGAAAAGGAAAAAAAGAACTTTCCCTTTATTAACATACTTTCTCGCACATGCGTTAAAAATACAATCACATTCAACTACACATCGTCGAAGAGAACAAAATTCCATGTGTGTTCTAGCGATTACCGTTATTCTTACAGTTAAGCAGTGAATGTTTACACAGTTAATACATTACAAAAATTCCTTTAAATAAATTACAAAAATATGAAAAAAATGAATTTTAAATCGAAAAATTATTTACAATCAATACATAAATTAAAAAGTAATATTCTGAATACTTTGATTAATTTTTAACAAGAATTATTATGCACTGAAATATTATTTTCTGACTCCATGTTTGCTTTAAGAAAAACGCATATCTTGGCTGCATGGTCGCGCCATCTAGATTTGCTACTTTTAATTAATTTCATTTTGTATAGTAAACAGCTTTAGCGATATACTTTCTCCTACATTATTCCCCTACCAGTAACTAAGTTACGATACTAGAAAGACCTGGTAGGAGAAATGTTAGAATATGCATATTAGAGAAAATTGGATCAATTTACACATGGATATACTTCACTAGAAAAACTAACCCATACAGGTTACAATTGCAAAATGTCTAGGATTATACTAAAAATATCCAAACACATGCCTGTACATACCATTAGGATCATTAAACATTTAGCAAAAGAAAACTGACTAACCTGAACCTACTTTGCTAGCCTGGTGCAGTAAATTAAATAGTTTGACTTTATACCTCATACCAGCACCCTTAAAATGCAATGCATCAAATAAATCTATATACAGTTATACATACACTTATAAGTAATTAAATGTTGATGAAAAACATACAGTATACATTGAATACTAACATTGACACTTAAATTGAACTTAATTGTAGCTTAAATTGTAAACAGGTGCACAATATTGTTTCCATTTTTGTAAAATGTAAGTCAGGTATTAGCAGTAATTGTAAAGGTCCACCACTGTGTTCTGAACCTGACTGGAAGTCTGATTGTTCTGCCAGAGTGAGAGTTTGTCTGGATAGGAGCATCAGATGTGCTTTGAGGAGGGTCCCCAGTTGTGTTCGAATCATTTAATGGTATATGATGGTTTGGTAAGTCATCAGTTTTGATGAGATAAGCAGGTTTAAGCCTGTCAATAGAAATATTTTTTTCCTCTTTACCTTTCATTTGTAAGGTAAAATATTTTGTATTCCTTTCTAATACTTGAAAAGGGCCATCATATGCTGGCTCGAGTGATTTTTTTACCCTATCCACTCTTACAAAAACATGCGAACATGATTTTAGATCTTTATGCACAAAGATATTATGCTACTGAGTCTTAGGAGATTTTATTGGTGCTAGGGAAGCCATATATTGCTGAAGCTTGTTGACAAAACTGTCAGGTTCAACATCACATGTGGGTGGATCAAAAAATTCTCCTGGAGTTTGATATTGGTACCATATATCATTTCAGCTATAGAGTGATTGGTATCCTCTCTAATAGCTGCTCTGAGACCAAGGAGGACTGTTGGAAGGACTTCAGCCCATTTAATGGTATTATGGGCTTTTATAGCACATTTTAAGGTCTTGTGAAGGCGTTCAATTTTCCCATTGCACTGTGGGTGATAAGGTGTTGTGTGACGGAGATTTGCACCACACACTGATGCTAGATTTTTAAACAATTGAGAGGTAAATTGTCGACCTTGATCAGTAACAATTTTACTAGGTACTCCAAATCTGCACACCCAATTTTCATAGAAAGCTTTGCTCACTAATTCAGAGGTGATGTCTTCTAGAGGTATCACTTCCATCCAACAGGAGAATCTGTCAATGCATGTGAGACAATATGTTTTCCCATTGGAAGGTGGCAGTGGACCAATGAGGTCAATGTGCACAACACTGAATCTTGCATCAGGCTCCTGGAATTCTCCAAACTTTGATTTTGTATGCCTTGTAATTTTCACTTTTTGACAATTTAGGCATGCTCTTGCCCATTCACTGATCTCTTTTTTCATATTTGGCCATATAAACCTGGCAGTTATCTGCTTCACAGTGGATTTAATGCCTGGGTGGGATAGGCCATGAATTTGATCAAACACTTTTTTTCGAAAAGCTTTAGGGATATATGGGCGAACATTATTTTGGGATGTGTCACACCACAGAGAATGTCCAGATGGAAGAACACTCTTCTTAAATTTCAGCAAGGCATTACTTTGAATTAATTCTGTCAGTTCTGGATCACTGTTTTGTTCTTTTGCAATGTCTTCATAATCTATAACAGCTACCTCTTCGATTCTAGAGAGAGTATCAGCAACAATATTATCTTTTCCGCTGATATGCTTGATAGCAGTGGTAAATTGAGATATATACTGGAGTTGACGCAGTTGTCTAGGCGAAGCTTTTTCATTTTTCTGTCGAAATGCAAAGGTCAAAGGCTTGTGATCTGTGAAAATTTCAAAATTTCTTCCTTCGAGCATAAACTTAAAATGTTTCACTGAAAGGTAGATTGCTAATAATTCGCGGTCATATGTGCTGTATGATCTTTGTGCGTCATTCAGCTTCTTTGAGAAGAATGCAATAGGTTTCCAGCTACCATTTTCCCATTGTTGTAAAACGGAGCCAACTGCCCAATCTGAAGCATCTGTGCTTACAGATAATGGACAATCTGGTTTTGGGAATGTTATCAGGGCTGTTTCGGCTAGATCCGACTTACACTTTTCGAATTGTTGGATTGCTTCTTCTGTCCAAGGGACTTTACGTCTATCTTTCTTTTTGGCACCTTTAAGCAATTCGTGTAAAATGGCTTGAGTTTGTGCAGCGTCTTTCAAATATCTTCGATAAAAATTTACCATTCCAAGAAAGGTTCTCAATTCATGGATAGTTGTTGGTAATTTAAAATTACGTATAGCATCCACTTTCTCTGGAAGAGGACTGGAACCAGCAGGAGTAATACGATAGCCTAAAAATTCAATTTCCTTCACACCAAATACAGATTTGGCTACGTTGATACATAGACCATACTTGTCAAGTCTCTCGAATACTAATTTCAGATGGTGTCTGTGCTCGTCTTCAGAAGATGAGGCAATTAGAACATCATCTAGATATGGGAAGACAAAATTTAAGCCTTGGAAAACTTCATGTATAAAACGTTGAAAGGTTGAGGGTGCATTTCTGAGCCCAAAGCTCATTACATTAAATTCATATAACCCAAATGGGGTAATGATGGCTGTTTTTGGTTTGTCCTCTTCAGCAATGGGTATTTGGTAATAAGCTTTTAAAAGATCTAACTTTGTGAAAATGGACTTACCTCCCAAGATTAATTGGAAATCTTCTATTCTTGGAATGGGATACCTGTCAGGAATTGTTTGTTCGTTAAGCCTTCTATAATCGCCACAGGGGCGGAGTGTCCCATCTTTTTTATTCACTAGATGGAGTGGACTCGCCCACTGAGATTTTGATGGTCGAATTATATTATTATCAAGCATAAATTGGAACTCCTGCTTGGCAAGTTGGAGCTTTGTTGCATCCAGCTGTCGTGCTCGTGAATACACAGGCTGCCCTTTGGTTTCAATATAATGCTGCACATTATGTTTAACAGATTTGTTTAACAAATTCGGTTTTGTAATATTGGGGTACTGACGTAACAGTTCTGAAAATTTTAAGGAATCACTTAAAGTGGAAATCACATTATCATCACAGATTGACATTATATCACTTTGAATAGCAAGATGAGTAGTGCCATCAATTAACTGCTTCTTGTGGATATCAATTAGGAGGTGAAATCGATTAAGAAAATCAGCCCCTAGGATCCCTTTGTTGACTTTGGCAACCACAAAAGGCCACTGGAATGACCGTCGAAGTCCTAAATCTAGTGTTAAAATTTTAATACCAAATGTTGGTATTTCGGTGCCATTTGCTGCGTACAATTTATAATTACACAAGCCTTTGTCTTTTGAATCCGCAGGCAGCAATGAAACGTCAGCACCACTGTCGACTAGAAACCTTAGTCCAGTGTTTTTGTCTTTGACAAATAGTCTGAACTCGCGGCTGTCTCCTATAGTAGCAGCAGGGCTAGCCGCTGACTCTACTGCTGACTGGAGTTTCCCTCTTGGTTCCAGCCACACGGGGGTTTACACTTATCGGGGAAACACTTTTTCCCAAACTTGTAGTGGAAATAGCAGTATTTCCCTTGAGGGTCATAGGGTTTTTAGAGCTGCTACGGCTTCGTTTATGCTGGTCGGCACGGCGATTACTCGGTCTGCTGGCACGCTGAACCTGTAGGCTGGCGATTTGTTGTTCTAAGCTAGATATTTTGTTTAACAGTTCGTCGTAGGGGGTTACCTCTTTACTGGCAGCTGCCAACTCCATTCGAGGACTCATTTCTAAGATCTTGTCAGCCATCGTTGCTAATTTTTCCAGGCTTTCATCACTGACGATTAGAATGTTTTTTACAGAATCTGGCATTTTGTCCATCCATAGTGTCCGTAGCACTTTGTCCGACACGTCGTTGCTGTCTCCCAGGGACTTCATTTTTCTGAGCAGCTGGCTTGGCTTCAAGTCTCCGAGCTCCAAACCGGTCAATAAACGCTGAATTCTTTTATTTTCACACTCTTTAAATAAGTTCGTTAGGCGTTCTTTAGCAGCAGTATATTTATTCTGGGTCTCATCCTTAATAATGTCCCAAATGTTCTCCACATACTTAGGATCGAGTTGAGCCACGAGATAATTAAATTTTGTTTCCTCCGACGTTATTCCGCCGATTTTAAATTGGGCCTCCACCGTGTAAAACCATATTTCTGGTCTATCCGTCCAGAATTGTGGAATTTTGATGCTGACTTTGCTTGCTTCAAGCTGGGAACTGTTATCATCTGGCATGATACGGCGAGGGTGCGAGTTGAAAAAAAGTCCGAATGTCACCAATTGTTCTTGTTACTTATTAAGTATCATCAGAACCATTAATTAAAACACAGATTTACTTCCAATGAAAAGGAAAAAAAAACTTTCACTTTATTAACATACTTTCTCGCACATGCGTTAAAAATACAATCACATTCAACTACACATCGTGGAAGAGAACAAAATTCCATGTGTGTTCTAGCGATTACCGTTATTCTTACAGTTAAGCAGTGAATGTTTACACAGTTAATACATTACAAAAATTCCTTTAAATAAATTACAAAAATATGAAAAAAATGAATTTTAAATCGTAAAATTATTTACAATCAATACATAAATTAAAAAGTAATATTCTGAATACTTTGATTAATTTTTAACAAGAATTATTATGCACTGAAATATTATTTTCTGACTCCATGTTTGCTTTAAGAAAAACGCATATCTTGGCTGCATGGTCGCGCCATCTAGATTTGCTACTTTTAATTAATTTCATTTTGTATAGTAAACAGCTTTAGCGATATACTTTCTCCTACAGTCGTATGCAGTGGCGCAGCGACGGGGGGGGTCCAGGGGGTCCGGACCCCCCCTATGAGCTAAGGGGCCGCTATGAGCAGGGTCCGTTATCTACAGGGCGAGTGGGGCCCATGGGCCACCAATTTAAGGGGCCCATTTTTTTCTGTAAGAAGGGCCCTTTTTTTCTCTTTTGCTTCTTTTTTTTCCAAATTTATTCTCTAAAAAGTGTCTTTTCTTTAAAAAAAAAATCTTTTTAAACTTTGTATCCATAGTTGGCTTGAAAAGGAGGACGCAAGATAAAATCATCAAAGGCTTCCAGCAAGCACCGTCATAGAGACTCCTTAGGCAATAAATCTCCAGTCGTGTCTCTGATAGGGAATTTGTGGGGCTAGAATGGACGAATCGGACAATGTAAAGGGGAGTAATTCGCACCCTTGTAGCTCAAAGGAATGGAATATCTTCAGAAATAATCTATTCATGCTACAATTAGCTGATAACAAAATTGTCATGAAGGAAAGCGGAAAATATATTGCCTATATTGTAGTCTTCAAGCACACCACTCTTCTTTTCTTGAGATAAACAAGCCACAGTATTCAAATAGTGAATATACACTGCACACACACACAACAAACAATAAAAAAGAGGGTCTGCTGGGAGCTTAGATGTGGTATAACTGAATTTCGAATGGTTCAGTGAATTCACTTAAGTTGGATGCCTTTAATTTGTAAGCAGAAGTTTAAGTTTTGGGTTCTTGTTCTTTGTTTCTTACGATCATGAATTCGTCCAGTTTAAAAAGAAAGAAAACCCAAAGTGAAACGTTTTTATCTTTCTTCGAGAAGAAAAATTAAAGCCGATGATGGTGATCGTGCAGCATCAAAGACTGCTGATAGTATGGACGGGCCCGGACCCGGTGAAAAATCTGTTGCACCGAAAGAAACCTTTGAGGGTGCTGAATCTCAAGCTCATCCTCTTGATATGGGGCTCTAAATTAACAAAGAGGTAAACTTTACTTGATTAAATTTCAAAATAACTTTACACAACAGAGGAGGTGGAATCACACAGACGTGGTTCATAATTTATTATCAGTAAAAATCTTAATATAAAAAGATCTTTCAAGTATAATCTAGCAGATGGTTGAAGAGGTTTTTATTTATAATTAGCCAAGAATTTTCTAAACATAGACAATCGTACTTGCATGTATACAAGATGTAATGATCCAACTTATAAAGATTATTTAAAACTATATCATAAGCTTATTATTACTGGCAACTACAATGTAGTCAATAATAACAAATACATTAAATTACCTTTTTTTTGAATTCCAGTTTGTGTCAAATATTATTACTTTTTAAACACATATTATGCTAAAATATATGAAGAGCTGTTTATTTATTTTATTAATTTCTTAGGTAATGAAGGATCGAGGTAATATAACAAATAAGGATTTTGAGACTTTACACAATCGACTCACAAGACGAGATTCACACATTTTTTTAATTTCCTTTTCTTTCATTGTTTTTTAAATAAATCATACATGATGAATCAATAAGTTCATAATTAGCCTATTGAAATTTTTTTTCCTGTCAATTGAAGAATCAACTATTGCATTTATTTTTTTACAAAACTTGAAATAGTGAACGCATGTTTTGTACTTGCAGCAGATATATTAAAAAGTAAAAGTTTTTTTTAAATTAATTTCAGTTTTTTCTGAGTAAAAAATTTTTAAACATTAAAGTTTTAAAGAATTTTAATAGGAAAATTAAAATTGCGTGAATAATGTGATAAAATATTACTTTTACAAGAGATACCATTATTTAAATAATGTCTTTAATTGTTGTCTTGGAGAGTAATTTTTAAATTTACAGTTATTCTTTTATTAATTCTATTTTAAAGTGCGATAGCTAGAATAAACTACTTGAAAAACATAAGACTACTTGTTTATTATCTTCCTTTTTAAAGACCACTGGGGAAGAGTTCTCTTAAACAGTCCCCGTTTTAAATCACCTTTATCTCCTTTATCTCTCCCCCCCCCCCCCCGCAAAAAAAGAACTTTATTTAGTACATGAATTTAAATGTTCGGTGTAATAAATCTTTCAAAATATGACTGTATAGTTAGGCAAGTCGGAGTGTCCAGGCTGGGTAATTTTTCTTATTTTTTACCAACTATGCGAAAAACAAATATTTAGCCAAGTATCGAATACATATGGAGAGCTGCTCTTTTGGCTCTTGGCTTTTGACTCTTTGCGGTATATTGTGTGAATTTCCTAGAAAAAGTAGACTATATTTTTGAAATCAGGTTTGAGGTAAACAATGTACCATAAACATGGGAGAATTTCTCACGGGTGTACTGAGCCCGTTTAAAATATTTCAGGGAAATATTTCAGCCACAGCTCCCCCAGCTCCCCTACTTTCTACGTCCCTGAATAGACCTACAATCTATGTATGTGAGCTGATGTATAATTTTGTGAATTGATTACTTCAATAATGAATTTCTTCAATTGGCATGTTTCATGTTTGTATGATAATTGTATATAAATAATATTTTACAATTTCTATTTAGTTAAAATTTGAACGGGATTAATTAATTTTTCTTTTCAGTATTTTTCTTTATATATATTTTGTATAAGAGTACACGATATGCGGAGTTTGTGTGTATTTATTAGAGCTATGTTTTATTAAAAAGGTTTTAAAAGAGGAGAGATACTTTTTAATGAATAGAATAAATATGAACATAGGACTAGAATTAGAACACCTGAATGTATTTTATTTAGTGTTAAGAAACAAAGAACTCCACCATCTCGAAAAGCGGTCGTTAACGATTAGAGGCTTACAGTTTTCCGTTAGTTCTTTCGTTTTTCTTATAAGAATGTATAAAAGATTTATAACTAGCAATTTTATTACAATAATACATTTTTATAATGGCAAACGTTATTTGATTGATTTGCATTATACCGAACAATTGAAATTTCTGCAAGACAAAAGTCTAACAGCTAACGTTAAATTTATGCCAAAGTGTCGGGGGGGGGGGAGGATATGAATCCCTATATCCCCCTGGCTATACGCTGGCTTGCCAAAAGGGGGAGACAGTGGCGGATTTCCCAATAGGCGCATGAGGCGCGCGCCTCGGGCCTCATATTTCTAAGGAGCCTCCAAATTCGGTTTTCAGAAAGAAAAAAACTATATGTAAATATCTGTTCAAGAGACATTGTTCATAGTTTCAGGATTGCTTCTAGAGTAGAAAGCGTTTTTGAACAATCTTTTCTTTGGGGACTCCCTTTCCTCTTCACAGCATTGGACCATAATCTAAACTATAATACGAATACTTTTAGTTTATAAGTAATTGATGCTTTAATTCCGTATTTCACTGTAAAAATATCCAGAAACGTTCCTTGGAAATTAGGATAAGTTAGACTTACAAATACTATACGGAAAGTATACATTTCCCTTTGAAAACTTTACTGTTTCGTTCAACCCGTCACTTAACCGAATAGTGGTCTCACGACCTTAAAAAACAGGCAGTTCACTTAAAAATGACTAGAATTGTTAAAAAAAAATAATTAAAAAAATTCCAGTAGTGTTCCTTGAAAATAATAGGCAGCTGAGGTGCCCTAAATTCCAAGGAAAGTTGCACGAAAATACCAAGAACTTTACTGAACAATATGCAATTCAGTGGATCTTTCCTGGGCTGTTCAATAAAGTTCCTGGTATTTTCATGCAACATTCCTTGGAATTTTAGGGCCCTCAACTGTCCATTATTCCCAAGAAAAATTCCTAGATTTTTTTGCATTGTTTTAATTTGCTCACTATATTTTATCCAAAAAAATACAGGTGCAGAGAGTCCCTATGCCTTTTTCCTATCCGGAATCAATTAGTTGGGTTGGGTTGGGGGATTACGGCCAATTATCTACAAGTGGGATCTATGCCGATGGGTGTGGGTGCTCCCCTTGGGGGTCTTTTGGAAGAAACCACGGAAAATTCCTAACGGTTAGGTTGGCGGAATCGACCTGGTTTTGAACCAGGCACCTTCCGTCTCCCAGTTTAGAGTGCTATGCGCTCAGCCACTGGTTGGGCCGCACTGAATCAGATTGCGGCTCAGTAGCTGGTATTGTAGTAGGACATTCAAATACACCTGCTTTATAGATTGCCGCCCCCCACCCCCAAATCAAAAAGTGTACAGTCTGATAAGAATATTTCTCATTTTAAAAGAGAAAAGATTGAACCGCTTTATTCTACAGCTTGAGATTGAAAAATTTGTCAAAAATTAAATATTTTATATTTTTCAGCCGTTCTTCATTTAAATGATTTAGGAAAGGACACTCTGTATTCAGTGAAATTTTCAAATATACCTAGAATATATAATTGTTGTTGGTTGTCACGATGTAAAAGAAATTGGAAACAATAATTTATCTTCTTTCGAAAAATCACTAAAAATTAGAAATTTAAGCTAGGGATAACCGATTTTATCTTTTTTTTGGAATCGAAACTTTCCGAGTATGCAATGCTAAAAAATTGCTGACCAATAATTAAAAAGATATGAGCTCATACATGTGCGATAACACTTTTTTTGGGGGGGGATTGGGGGAAGATATTTGATAGTTAAAAAAAATTATTGAAAAATTAAAGAAAGCAATACTTAGAGTCACCGAAATTTCACATGCGTGCAAAGTTTCAGCTCGATCGGATGATAGTGGGTTAAAATCGATAGACAAATTTTGAACTGGAATGTCATACACAGTTAATTAAAAACTTAAAAAACAAATGATGATTAATTTAATTTTTTGTTTTCAACTAGAAAATATTTATGATAACTATATTATAAATACGGCATGTATTTTATAGTCGCAGATGAAAATGCTAAACATTAATAATAAGCCTAGGACCGAAGCTTAGAGCATACCCATTTACCCATTATAAAGTGGAATTTATTTTTAAGTCAATAATATTTTTTGTACTTTAACTAGTTAAAGTATTGTTTTTTTTTTAATTTCTCTTGTAGTTTTTTTTTTAATTCTATTTAAAATATAGAATAATGTGTGTATATTATTCATACCTAATTACTCATTATTAATAGTCCTAAACTTATTGACAGTTTTTGAATAAAGACAAAAATTAGACTAAACAGAAAGTTTACTTTTAAACTGCTTAGTTTTGCAGTTCCAAACGGGAAATTTATGAATATATTTAAATATTTATAAATATATGTTCTTGAAGGAATGTTAAATTTTTGGTTCATTTTAACCAAGTAAAGAATTCTTCTGAACTTTGTGATGTCAAAGTCATGTTTCTGATCAAGTTTCCCTTGTTCTGACCTTCAAAAGTACCTGTTATGTAGTTAAAATTTTCATGACTGAAACAAGACATTTTTCAAATATACATTCAAATATACAACAAGACATTCAAATATACAACAAGACATTTATGCCAGTGGTCCACAAAAAGTAATTTGACGTAATTAATTAACAGTGAAAAATAATCAATATAAAACTGCAGTTGCTGGGTTATACTTAGACGTATGCTGGTGTTTATTTAGTGTTAATCATGAAAAGTGAAACGTAGTATAAAAATTATTGAGATAAAAAATGTTTCTTAAGATGAACAAATCTATAAACATAAAAATTATTTTAAAATTTTAATACTCCTTTTGTAGCAAGCCCTGACTATCGGACGGACACTTGGTGCTCGTGCCCTGGGCACACATGGAGAAATAAGCCAAAAAATTTAGTTTAACACGATATACAGGGGCACAAAAATTGAGCCAGCTAAAGGACACAAAATCTGAAAAGTGCCCTGGGCACAAAAGTGTTATAGTGAAAGTCAGGCCCTGGTTTGTAGACATAAACCACATATAAAAGGAATTAAAGCATTTTAAAATAATTAGTAATAATGTAAAGGAGTTAGAGTTAGTGATTTTTTTTTTTTTTTTTTTTTTTTTTTTTTTTTAGGAGGGAGGCCTCAAAATTGAGTTGCGCCTCGGGCCTCTCAAGAGCAAAGTCCGCCACTGGAGGGGAGAATATAGGTATTCCCACTGATTCTGCGCTTTCTGGGGGCCTGAGGGTAAAATTTCAAATGTTTTCTGTAAAGGTAAAATTCGTGAAACATTTCTTCCGGGGAAGGGATGACTGCTGAGTGCCTGTCTGAGACGACCAGTCCCCCCCCCCCTTCCCCTAGAAAAACTTATATGGGTGTCATTTACGGGGGCCCTGTGAACAGCAACATGATCATTTAAGGGGAGGGGGGGGTCTGATCTCCCGAGTTCTGGACCCCCCCTAAAAAAAAATTCTGGCTGCGCTACTGGTCGTATGAGTAATAACAAAGTTTATTTATATATTGTATTGTAGTATTTTTGAGTGTTTTTCTTCAATAGACTCAATCGATGTCTCAATTAAGCTGCAGACGTCGATTCTTTGCATTATGGAATCGCTTTAAAACAAGCTCCACTGGAATGCTGTTCATGAGTTTATGCTCAAACGCAAAAAGGATTAGGTAAGCTTTCCTCTCGTGCAACATGGATGAACGAAATGGAGTTAAGATTCTTGAAAGAGTGCTAAATGACGCCTAGCAGGTTGCTGTAGATGCTCCTATTGACAAGGCAGAAGCAAGAAGGCTATAAATAGAAGGAAATGCATCTCTGTAATTGAACATAAAGGCTGTCATTTCATGCAATGTGGCTGAGAGTTTCAACTCTGATATTTTCTTTTGCAAGAAAGTAAGTAACATGTCGAACGAATTGCTGGTCATGGACGTCATAGCTTTCATACTCTTTAACAATTGTATCTTCTCTGGGCAGACGCATAAATTCCACTCTGCTATTGTTCGGTCAAAGGCATCATGGTGCATTCTTAGTAGTTCTTGTTGCAGCGTTTCCTTGGATCCCTGGGAGCACGGGCGTACTCCTACAGTCTCTGTCATGATGAAATCTGTGAAATGAATTGCATCCACGCATCTACGTTTTGGAGCAGGAATCTCTTCAGCGTGCCCAGAAGATAGCATTGATAGCCGATTTGTATAAGGTGTCTAATTGTTCAACATTTCGATGCTTTTTAATTTCTTCTATAACGCTGGCAACCTTGAATCATTGCTTGTAGCAGGTCCATAGCTTTAGACTGCAGTGCATTATTGGCTGGATTTAACAGGGATAGAAGGGAATGCCAAAGAGTTCCAAGAAACACAAACCGAGAAGTTTTAATTTGGAAAAGCAGCCCAGTAGCTTCTATTGAAAAATCATTACAGTTTGAGTCAGTACACTTCTGAAGAGCCTTGATAAGTTCTGAGTAATTATTTAGATCGCTACTGTACAGCGAATGTGCAGAACATCATTGAGGGAATAGATGATTCAGTGCTTGCCCCTCACACACATTTGCAACGTGATACTTTCTAGTGAATTTATAGAGTCTAGAGCAGATATCAAAGATACTGCACAAATCTGTCCCCTGAAATAGCACTTATAACCACTAAGTGCAATTTATGATTGTAGCAATGAATGTAAGAAATTTCTTTCTTGAGTTTAGCCTGCATGCCACCGTATGCTCCAGCCATGATGGCAGCACCATCGTAACATTGAGATATGATGCTCTTTGGATCCAGTCCCAGTTTATTAGGCTCATTCAGAATTGTTGTACAGACAGCATCTGTATCCAGATAAACTGTAGTAGCAATGCTAACTAAATGTTCAAATGGAATTCCTTCTTTTATGGCACAGATGATAGACACATTTTCAGTCCCACTTCTATCTTTCGTTCCATCCATTTTGATAGGGAAAAATGGAACATCTGCACCCTGAACTCTCCTTGCAATTTCTTCTTGAACTATTTTCACCAATATAGAAATAATTTCATTCTGCATTTCCGGAGATTTGTATGTAGCATTCTTTGGTATTCTGGTTATAATATCAGCTAGTTTTTGTCCTTTCTAAGTGTATATCCAAAATGCTGCCTAAATAAACCTGAAGAGGAATCATCAAATTCATCATATTCTTTATCACCTCGCAGCGGCATTTCATTAGTAATTTCACTATGCCCAACAGTGAAGAGATGTAATAATGGTTATTATGCACTGACTATCATTGATGAGAGTGCTCACCTCTTATGATGTTGTTTCCGTATTTGAAGATCTTTCTAGGCACACATAGCAGCCAACATTTCATGCAAAGCAAAACCACGGCCTTTCTTCAAAGAAGACTTCCAATTACGGAATCCTCTTCTACGATACGTGTATTCACCAGTGGAGGCACTGTTGCAGAATTTTCTGCATCTCTTTGAACCGAGCATTCCATGTTTTAAATTTGGGCAGCAGCGCATTCTGAATGCACACGTTATTCGTCTTCAATATGCTTTCACTCGAGCCAGCAACCAGTTGGTAACCAACTTCTGTGTGACAATTAACAGTTTTCGTAATGTATTTTGAGACAAACCTGATTTTGAACAACAGCCCAGAAGCAGGGTGGGCACGGCCCTCGTAGGCCCACCCGTAGCTACGGGCCTGCTCATTAGTAATACTGCGAAAGTCTTGAGTATAAAAAGGAAGTATCGGGAAAGAGAGCTCGCGTTTCAATAGCTCACTCACTCAAGGTAGCAAGCAGACGACCAGAAACCAAAACCGGTTTATTTACAGAAATAGTTCGGTACCACCTCGCTATGAAGCGAAGTGGCGCTAGTAGCGATGATTTCGGCGACCGGAATTTTACACTGAATGCGCATGCTTACCGTATATGTGCTTTGGCCAGGATCCAGTCTTCACCGGCAGAGAGCGCTGCGCATCGCATGCATAGGGAGCATTGCTTGGTTTGTGATCGAGCTAATTTTTTTTATAAAATAAATTATTTCGATCAAATATGAGTCGAGTTCGAGCGAGTCACTGCTTTGTACCTGGATGTGATAGTGGATATCCAGAAGCCAGGCAAAGAAATAAAGCGCTTGGGAAGAAAAATCCAGCATTATTTAAAGCTCCAAAGGTACGCAGAATTAAAGATTAATAATTATTATGTAATACTGAAGACATGAGATGTATTTTAAAATTTATTTACATTATTATTCATTATTCAGCAGCAGATATATTGTATGTTTAATATCCTGGGGTACATATTTTGGAATATAGTTCCTATTATTAGTTGTTTTGTTTTAAATTCGGTATCGAAATCGTAAACAACAACAAATGTGGACTCTCGCAAAGATTATTTCTGAGCTACTACTTTTTGCAATTGTAATAATAGTTTGCAAGTGTAATAAATAAATCGTCAAGGATGGATTAAAGAGAGGGGGCGACCGCCCCCCTCCCCACCCCGAGAAAAAAGAAATTAATTAATGTACAAGATCCTATTTTACTTCCATAAAATGGATGTATATGTCAATCTTCTAACTAACTTGCATTAATCCGCCACTGTAAATCGTATACCTAATTTTGAAAATGAGTTGATTTTCAGTATGATTACCTATATCTAATTATTTAATTAGACGCATCAGGCTAAAATTTGAGCACTAGTTTAATATAATTTTCCTTTAAAAACCTGTAGTGTTCATTTACATCGTGGTTTGAATTGATGATAATGTTGCAAGTAATTATATAGTAAGAGCTCGAACTATTTTTAATTTTCTTTTTTGTGCACAAACTATTTATTTCGCTGTGCCGTTGACAAAATTTCTGCATGTTATTTCTTGGGTAAGGATTACACTTCCAGTAATCCTTTATAGGAAACACCTTTAACAACGATCTATGAAGTTTAAAAAATAGTGTACTGCTATGCAACACTACACATATTGGGGTGGAAAATCTGCGATTGATTTCTTATTAAATGTTACTTCTAATTGTTTCTGGAAAATATGTGTTTTTCTGAAATGTTAAATATCTATCTATATAAATATATACATATGTTCCTGAAATTAGTTTAAAATTTTGTTCAGGAACATTCCATAGAAAAAATCAGTAGCAAAGATTTCAGCAGTTTTTCTCTTGCATACGTTATATATTGATTTATTATTATTATTTTAAAACTTCCAAAACTGATTGCGTCATTTATGTTTGGGAATAAGAATCAACACCTCCTATAGTAGAAACGCACCTAACCTGACAGTATTGCCAAAGGTAGAATGAAGTGTGAATCCGCAAAAAGATCTAGTTTGCACATTTTTGCTGATTTTAAGACGATAGTTTTTAATTTTTTGTCTAAAATCCTTCAAATGATACTCAGTTTAACAAGCTACTGTTTGTATAAGCACTTAGTATAGAAACATTTGCAATTTTAAAGAGTTAATAATAAACCGCTCGTACATTGTCATTGAACACATTCCACCAATTAGAACTTTCACACTCTTGGCGAAAAATTCAGCCTTGACCACAGGTTTTGACAGTGACCTGGCAACCCCCCAATTCCGCCAAAGCTCTCCCACCCCAGAATTCCACATTCTTATCTGTTGTTGTATGATACTGCTATAGTGCATTTTTTAGACCACTGCCCAACTGCGTCGGACGAATTCCCCGCGTGTAAGGGACAAAGAAGGTCGGAGGCAGAGGAAGCCCCTATACCGTAAGGGAACTCTTCTGTGCCAAGTAATAGATTAACAGCCAGCTGTGGCACGCACACCAAGCAAATCAAAGAGCGAATTCTCAGAGTGATACACGCGGCTCAACTAAACAAAGCTGTAAATCGGCCGCTGTTGCTTTCCCAATGCTATCAGGTTAGGCACGAGCAAAGTATAGATATACAAAGCCTGAGAACAGAAACTTTTACATCATCACTAGGTCCACTAAAATGACATCATCACACATTTATTTCCACGAGGTAAAACTAGTTTGTGGTGATTTGACTCCCGCATAAACTTTTTAATGATTTGAGATAGAAAATTTAATTTTACAACAAATGGGAAATTTTGTCTATCACTATTTGTATAATATGATATAGAAATAGAGAATAATAAATTATTTTTTATCAGAAAGGTATTTTAATTTTTATCTTTAACTTAAGATATTTTCTAAAATTTGTATCTCTCACCAGAAATTTTGGTAAAATCATACCAGCCGATGCGCACCCCATGTAAACACGGTGACAGTCGCTGGAGCTTGCCAAGCTCCAGCGACTGTCGCCAACCATTTTGCACGATCAGCAAAGTATTTTAATACATTAAAATTGCACATATATTCAACTAACAAAAGCATTAAAACAAAATATACAACGTCCACATTTAACCAAAAGAATGCCTCAAATTCAGTAACAGGCATTTAAAATGAGCAAGCAGTGGACCGTTTTTAACTAAAACTACAGTGGATTAAGTAACCTAGTTGTACAGCTATGTAAACTAGGCAATCAGTGGACCGTTTTTAACTAAAAAAACAGCAGTGGATTAAGCAACTTAGTTGTACAGCTAATGTAAACTGGGCAAACAGTGGCCCGTTTTCAACTCAAAAAAACAGCGGTGGATTCAAAAACCTAGTTGTACACCTCATATAAAATCAGTATGATTAGAATAGCACGTAAATAGCACTTACGAAAACATAAACATATCAAATATTAATTTAAAATTCACATTAAAAACCTTAAACATTGCAAAGATTCGTTAAAAAAGAGCACTTACCTTTATTTTTTTTAAATAACCGCTCAGAAATGTCCCCAACACCCACCGGCTTATAACGTAACACCAGCATGCTTTCTTTTATTTAGCTTTATATTCACACCATATTTCTAACAAACACACACAAATTCTTTTTGTACGTTAACATAACATATTTCATTCCCTTCCATCCATAACATGAAACAATTTCAAATATAAACCCAAACTGACGATACACGTACTCTTCATGGTTGCCAGTCACAACTACCACCGGCAGGTAACTTCACTTTGCCAGTGCATCGCCCACCCTGGTGTCGGATTGTTCACCAATTGAATCGTAAACACATTGATATGTAAACAAAGCACCGGATACGGAATATAGTCTGAAATTTTAAATAGTTTTACTTTGCAAAAGTAAAACTGTGATGACGTCATCTTAGGAGACCTAGTGATGACGTAAAAGCTTCTGTTCTCAGGCTTTCTATATCTAGGAGGTGTTGTAAGAACTGTGATTTGCATCCACATCTGAACCTGAACTCTGTAAAATTATAATAACTGAAAACATGTTGGCCCTTATATTTTCTAAGCTTGCTTTGTTAGGTGTTATAAAGTAGGACATGTTAAAATGTAAAAGAAATTAATAATAAGAATCTACATTTTTCTATTGTATTTGTCTGTCCCATTTTCTATCCTCTCAACCAAAATATAAAGCTTTAGTATAAAGTAGTTTATGCATGTATTTATTTACTTTTCCTTTAATGTTAGTATAATTTTTTAATAAAGATTTAACCCTCTTGTCACCCTGAACCTCATAGGAGGCTCCTACTTCAAATAGCAATATTTAGAGAGAAAACAATTGAATTGAGTATTTTTTTCTTTCAGTGATATCAATATCATTAATTCATGTAGAAAGTATATGAGGCTCTTAACTAGATGCATAAATCGTGCCTAGATTGCAGTACTAGTCCATTTAGAACATTTTTTACAGCTTTCGCTTCATTGTTTCAGGAGAAAAATTAAGAAAATATTTACGCTGCTTTTTTACCTTTTTTTTTTTTCTTTTTTTCTTTTTAAGGTAAGTATAGTTTTTTTTCTTATTCCTCAAAGGTTACCTAATATGTGCATCCTTTTAAATTAATTTTAGCATAACAAAATGCTTCGAAAATGCAGAAATTAATATTAGAAAAATCTAATGTGCAATCGACATTAGAAAAAAATATTTTTGCATGATTTATAATAGTATTTCAGATGCATTAATTGCTAAACATACCTTTTTTTTTCTAATTTTTCATAATTCGGTGACGAGAGGGTTAAAAGTATATCTATGTTTGTATCAGTATAATTTCTTGTTTACAAATTTGGTAGAAAAATAAAAGATTAAAACATGAGACAGTCCTAGTGTTGACTCTAGATTAATTTGGCAGGGCGCAGCGCCCGGCGGCCTTTTTGTTATCTTTTTAGCGCCCGGCGGCCCTTTTGTCGTCTTTTTAGCACCGGGCGGCCCTATTTCTCTTCTTTATGCGCCCTCCTGCTTTTACATTTTTATTATTATTAGTAAACAACCAGCACTTTTTATTTCCTACATACCATTTGCGGCCCATCACGATAATACGTTAATTAAAATGGTTACAATTGAGTACAATAATCCCATCATAAAAATAGGTTCGATTGAAAACGGCCCTTTCACAAAAACCGTCTATGAAATCCGATCTTTCCCACAAATGTAATTTATTAAAATGATTTTTTTAACTACTATACTCTTTCAGATCGAAATACTGCTACTGCCCTTTTCTTTGTTTTCATTTGCGCGAACCGAACAGCCGAGTAACCCGAAAAGGCCCCTCTTGTATGTTTTGTTTTTGCTGACTCAAGCGAGAAGAAGCCCGATCGGCATTTCACTTAGGAGTTGGGGGAAGAAAATACGGTTGGGAAATTCAAAATTTTCTCAAGTTATCTAAAAATTTCTGATTCCATCTGTCAATCCTCAAATATCGGTGGCTACGTTTGATAAATATGTAGTTGCGAATTATCAAACAATCATTATACCAGAGTTCGTCGCCAGCTCTATATAATTATTGCTCTTCTCGATGTCTTTAATAGTTTTGCAACACTAGCAAGTCCCCCCCCCCCTAAACGATTTGCTCTTTTTAGCTTGCTCTTTGCTTTCTTAGTACATATTATTCGTAATGTATAACAGTTATTTACTAATCATATATAATTACAGATGATACAGAAAGAATGCCTTAGCAAAACGACGTTTTGCGATTCGAAAATTCCGCGGGATTTGCTTGTTTGTTATGGCAAGCCTAGACAAGGGATATCTTCTAAGGGGGGTGCCTTGGTTCGAGGACTTTTTAAGGAGTTCTAATGTGTATTGACGCGTACATCTTGACGAAACCGACCAAAACTCCAGACCGACAGTCGCGTGGGCGGGGCCCGCCGAACGTGGGAACTTCAACACTTCAGCCGTGTACCACCATGTTCAGTGGCTTTATCTACTCAAATCCATCTGAAAATCCAGGAATTTGCGACGTTTTGCGAATACAGCAATTGAAACACATTATGCTTTTGCCAAAATCAGAGCATAATAATGATCTTTTGCTTTAGCAATGTAGCGCTAGGGTTATTGGCGCCCGGTGCGGTCCTTCAGTTTGCCGCCCCATTCTTTCTAAGTTTCAGCATTCTGCCCCCATTTCGGTCCTTTAGTTTTCCACTTTATTATTTCTAAGTGTCCTGCCGGCCACCATGTTTGTTTGTTTTTTTTGCCGCCGGGGCGGATCCACCCCCCCTCTTATTACGCCACAGTTTTAATTATATAAAAGTGGAGTAAATGCAGAATTTAGTAAATCAGACTATTGACAAGATTTGGTATTCTAAATATTCATATTATACACCTTCTGATTTTAAAATTCTCAACATTTTAATGAATGAAGAAAGGAAAAAAAAATAATAATAAAAGCAAATGAAAGCTAGTTCTGGGAAAGGATGTCTTCAGAAAACAAATTGTGTCATAAGTTAACAGCTAGGTTATTCATAAAACAAACTGTCATCAATTTAAACTTATTTTCAGTTGAAAAAAAAAAAAAGAAAAAGAATTCTGGAAGGTTTATTAATAGATAATTTGTTTAAGTACTTTTGACACCAGGATGTTGATTATTTTAATTATATTAAGCTGATTAAAAACATTTGATAGTTAAAATAAATATTTATTAGTACTTTTTTATTTTAAAAAGATTAAAGCAAGGTTTAAGAAAGAAAATTTAGTGTTTTTAAAGAGACCTTTTTAAGTATGTTACAAGAAATTAAAAATAAAACTTTATGAAAAATAAATTATTGAAAATATTTTAAACTTTATTTCATACATACCTTTGGACAATTCTGTGAGTTAAAAAAAATATTAATTTTATACCTGCTAAAAAACTTACATGTAGTAATTATTTTTATTTATTTTAAAGAAATAGTACTTTTAAAAAAACTTATATTCACTTTTCATGAATGAGCAAGCATTAAATTAGAAGTGAAAGAGGAATAACAAATATATTTCAGTGATTTGATTTGATATGGTGTTGTACATTCCAACCATAGGATGTACTATTACAAAATTTGCATGAGTATGTCATTTTTTCCAGCAATCTTCTGTGTACTGAATTCAATTTCCCCAATTTCTGTAGTTATCAATTGATGGATGAGTTAAATTGTTTGATGCAATTTTAAATAATGTCTAATAGTAATAAGGGTAACTTTGAAAATCTTTACTTGGTACTCATTCAATAATTATTGCAAAAAAAAAGAATTTAAATAAAATTCTGATTTATATAATTAAATTTTATACATCCTGCATTGCAGAAATTTTATTATTTTTATCACATGCTAAACTCATCTATCCTAATCCACTTACACTGACAGTCCTTTTCTGTTTAAAAGTTTGTACCAATATAGGTGAAATATCGTATATGAATGAGATTCAGTAATTGTGGTCCAGTAGTGATAGTGTGATAAAATGGAGGAACAAAAATTAACAGTCCCTCTGCCTTCTCCTACTGCCTAACAGATCATGTCTGGCTAAAAATTTCTGAAACCTTCTTCAATAAATGTACTATTCTTATAAATAATAAACATCTAAATCACGTAATTTTGAGAAAAAAAAATTCAGAAAATTCAAAATTACTTAGATTAAAACTTCTTTATGCTAGAAGTTTTTTTAAAATCAAAACTTCTAGTTATGTAGATTTAATTCACATATTTATGTCATGTTTAGACCAAAATATTATCAACAAATTATTTTTCCTATTTCGCTTACACTTACTTCTACTGGATATTTTCTCCAAAAGAAAGGGGGGGGGGAACTAAGACAAATTGGAAAAAATCTTACTATGCATTGTAAGTCAGAACACATATTACAACTCTACATGTTAAAGTTTCGGTAATCAGATCGTTTCAAACCAGTTTCTATATGTTATCTACCTGCACATTCTCGTGGAACTCCAAAGTGCCCTTTTTGAGAACAGGGTGCCCTTTTTGAAAATTTCCCCCCTGGCGGCCCTTTTTTTCTAGAGTCAACACTATGTCCCTTTTGTATTTAGCCGCAGGACTGATTTTTTTTTTTTTTTTTTTTTTTTTTTTAAGGTATACATCTTTTATTTTCAAAACAATTATTACATAAAGTAAATAAAAAACTTTGTAAAAAACACACATAAGATGTTACAGGTATGTAGATACGTACATTTCGACCAAAAATTGTTTTGGTCTTCCTCACTCCAAGCCCTTCGTCACAAGGAACAGAGGAAACTGAAAAAGATTTTCAGTTCCCTCTGTTTCTTGTGACGAAGGCCTTGGACTGAGGAAGACCAAAATAATTTTTGGTCGAAATGTACTTATCTACTTACCTGTAACATCTTATGTGTGTTTTTTATAAAGTTTTTTATTTACTTTATCGTTTAACACCAGTGTTTTGAGTGTTTTTTCCGCAATTCTTACATGATTATCTAATCACTGAATAATTTAAGTTTTAACACTAGTTTACCAGTAACTTTTGCTTCAGAAAAAAAGATTTCAATTAAAACTGAATTAAAATAACCTGTAATAGCCACTTTTTAAATGAATAAATAGTAATCTCCCCAGAAATGTTAGCCAGGTGCCATTATGAAGCTGTGATGTGCAATTCTATCAAATTAAAGCATTCAAAATGATATTCAGAATTTTTCTGCTGGGCAGTCAGTAAAGCTTGTCGGGCAGTGGGTCTGGCCAGAAAGATCCGGGGAGGACACTGATTAATAACTATTATTTGTAGGGATGCACCGAATATTCGGTTGGTATTCGGTATACTGCCTATTCAGCAGACAAACTGAATATTCGGTTCGGCCGAATACTTAAATATTCAGCAACCGAATACTAAACAAATTTAAGTATTCACTATTCGGTAAACAAATACATATTTTTTATAACATGAATGAAAGATATAGTATAGTACCATAGTACTAAATTGATTCAAGTTGTTACTTACTAATATCACATGCGAATAAGCGTTAGAAACTAGGGATCGACCGATAGTATCGGCAACCGATAGTATCGGCGCCGATACCTCCAATTTTTTTAGGTATCGGTATCGGTTCTTTCGATTCTAAAAGTATCGGGAAAGTATCGGTTTCTGTTGCTTTCATCCGTTTTCACCGATACTTTTCAACCGATACTTCGCTTTTCAGAAAAAACCACGCAGGCGCAACACCATTCTAGAATCTTCATTTTGGTAATGAGATGAGAGGCGTCGTTTCATTTGCACATTTGTTTGTGAGAGTGTTTTCGAGCTGTTTTTTTTTCTTTTTAATTCTAACCATCGCTAAAAAATAGAGTGAGGCACATTTTATTCCATTTAGAAACCTCTTTTTAATGGTTTTGAAAGTTTGAAGCATTAAAGTTTGATGTGGTTTTGGTCGTGAAGCGCAGGGCCTTGTTATTATATGGGGAAATCGGGACTTTGCACAGGGCCCGACTTGAAAGGGCCCTCAATTTTAAATGTTTTTTCTGCAATATTCTTTTTTATATCAAAATTTTATGAAAAGTTTAAAAAATTTCATAGTTTGGGGCCCCAAAATCTATCAATGCCCGTTGCCCCCAGTTGGTCATAATCGGGCGCTGTTGAAGTGTCTTCATTATCGGATTCCGTTTCACTTTCCTGGTCTCCTTTTTATCATCTGTTACTCTTCCACTAAGTGCTCTTTTCGAAAATTAAAATTTGCTTCAAAACTAACAAAAAAAAATCAAAGGTAAATCTGAAATATTCGCTATGGGAAGATAAGCTCTTCGTTATATAGAGAATGTTTATAGTGTTATTTAAGCCTTAAAGTTACGTTTCCATGAAAAATTTCGTTATAGGGAGAAATTCGTTGTAAGGAGTCTTCGTTATAGGGAGATTCTACTGTATATATAGGCTTTTGATATCGTTGGAGAGTGTCTAGCTCTTGATATAGATTTCACGCTTAAGAGACATGCTTTAAATTTTTATTTAAAAAAATTGGCGCAAGGACATCTGATTCGGCTTGGGTATGATATAGATATCAAAATTGATGAGGGAGACGGTCCCTGACATCGTTTGATATTTCAGGGGATGACGAACTTTAAAGTGCTAAAGCAGGTATGGGCAACCTTTGAAAAGTTGTGGGCCAAACTTTAGGATATTAGCGAAGTCACGGGCCAAACCAACACCTCCTAGATAGAGAAGGCCTGAGAACAGAAACTTTTATGTCATCAATAGGTCTTCTACAATGACGTCCTCACAGTTTTACTTTCACAAAGTAAAACTATTTAAAATTTCTGGTGAATGTTACAAATTTTAGAAAGTATTTTCAATTGAAGATAAAAAATAAAATACCTGTCTGATAAAAAATAATTTATTATGATCTATTTCTGTATCATATTACACAATTAGTGATAGTTAAAATTTCCTATTTATCGTAAAACTAAATTTTGTATCTTAAATCATTAAAATGTTTTATGCGGGAGTAAATTCACCACAAACTTTGAATACTTTTACTTAGTGAAAATAAATGTATGATGACGTCATTTTAGTGGACCTAGTGATGACGTGAAAGTTTCTGTTCTCAGGCATTGTATATCTAGGTGGTGTTGGCCAAACCTGCGGATTTTAGCGAGGTGGCGGGCCGTATAATTGAGATTTATATGGGATATTGAATGGTTTATACGGAGTTTTCAAATGTTCCGCGGGCCGGCGGTTATCCATATGTGTGTTAAAGTGTAATATTTCGGCCTTCGAAATACGTTTGCGGAATTTGCTTCTATTTAGCTTATAGAACTTGAGAATGTGGTGGGAAAAATTAAATTTTAGTATTATATATATATAGTAAACTATACTATTTTATATAACTTATATTGGTTATCGTTATGTAGTAGTGGGCCGCGAAAAAAAATATCTAGTTGAAGATTTTTTGAAGAGTAGGACAAACAAGTTTGAGAACCACTGCTCTAGATCAAGATTTTCTCAGTGTTAATTCGAAATGCCCCCCCCCCCTTTCGACGATGGCACCCAGACCTTGCTTACCGTACCGCGCCGAACACTGAAGATCAATTTCATTAAATATGGATAAAGTAGCAACTTTTTTTTAAGACTTGAAAATTGAATTTAGTTTATCATTTTTGGATTTTTCTTTAACCTTCATTTAATCTCGTCATTTTAAAGCATCTTTTATTTAGACCTTCCAAGGCGCAGCTTGAAAACGAGCAAAAATATTTTGCTTCATATTGTAGCTGTTTCAATGACAAAATTAATGGTGCTAAAATTATAAACGAAACCTATATGTAAAAACAATTTATTCCTTTTTTTGTGTCGCAAAGAAGTTAACTTTTTGGCAGTGACTTGAAAACTGACGACTCCCGTGTCTTTAATTATGTTGGTCCAGATGTTAATGATTCATTTTTAAAACATTACAAAATATCAAAAGTACGAATTATCAAACACTTAATGATTTTATTATCTATCAGATTAATGAGAGAACGTAGGATTTGTGTATCATTCTGTTTTGAGAAGTGTAATAATTATCAATATCTAATAATTATTTATATTGTTAATTTAAAAAGTTAAAGCTGTATTAGTATAATTAGTAATACTAATTATTATTTAGTTTATTTCAAATTTTGGCGTAAAAAACATATTTCTTGTGAATATTATTTGGTTTATATGTAAGGAAAACACAGGACTAATCGGTGTGTACCTGTTCTTCGTACGGAAAAGATCAAATACATGGATCCTTCCGGATTAATTGTGACTTAACCCTGTCCAGAGAATCCCTGTCAAAGAATTCAGATTTTCAAAAAGAACTTAAAAATGATCATATGAGTTCATATTAAACAGAAATCTTGCTAAAACATTTAATAATTCACTTAGTGGTTAAATAATTGGAGCAGATAAATAAAACCAATAATTAATGTGAACTTATGCATTTTAAGGGAAGAATTTACACGTATTTAATGAACAATATCTAAATACATATGTACTTACATAATACTGTACAGTTTATACATTATCACAATTTAATGCAGTTTAAGTAATCTAAGAAATATTTTCATGTGTGAAAGAATTCTAATTAAAGAAAATCTAAATAAAAATTGCAAGAAAGACACATATAGTAAGAGCAAGCAGGAAGCTGTTTTGTGTCTAATATGGAAACCTTTTATCTGGCTCATAGCAACAATTAGGCGACAAAATAGAGGTTAAGAAAAATTGATTTAAATATTTGCACCAGCCGGCACTGGAAATGAAATGGTTTATCTTATACCCCTTTAACTCCCACCCCCCGTGTTTGTGTTCTGTCAAGCCTAAATGAGGGGCATCTACCTATAGGGGGGGCTTGGGCGGAGGACTTTTTAAGGGAGTCTAACGCATATTCACTTAACATCTGGAGAAAATCGCCTAAAACTCTAGACCGCTAGATCGACAGCCACGCGAGGAGAAAGAATTCCGAACCTGCACACTAAGACGCTTCCCAGTGCTCAGCTTTTTATAAATTCGGCCATTCGTCGGCATGATTTGAATAGAAAAGAAAGACTAGAACTACTGTAAATTCACATTTCAAAATGTATCCACTGCTTTTTCTTCTTAATGCTTTCTACTGGGATCAAATTTCATCATTCTGTTATTCATTTTAACGAGAACTACACTCTCGTTAAAAAAACTGCCCAACAGATGTGGGTTTAAATGACATTAAATTATGTAAAGTATCGGTATCGGTTAAGTATCGGTATCGGCCGATACCATAACTTAAAAGTATCGGTATCGGCTATTTCTGAAAATGAATTTATAGGTAAAGTATCGGTATCGGTCATCGGCGAAAATGTGGTATCGGTCGATCCCTATTAGAAACCCTTACAAAGGCACCTCCATCCTTGGCAGGTAGCCCTAACATAGCATTCCACAATCACACAAAAAACTAATATCACAATGAAATTAGTTTTAATGTAAGAGAAAACAGTCAGATGTTCAATTTGAATTTTGTTGCTTTTCAATTTTTCTTAAATCGTATGACACATTTACATTAGCCTTGCTATTACTTATTTAAATTTGAAACAGTAACCAGGAAAAAAAAAAAAAAAAACTCAAAACATTGTGTTCATAAATATGTAAAGTCAATTAACTGCTAATTTTTTTAATAAAATATGCAGATAAAAAATTACCAGCATTTCACTAATATTTAAAAAAGTTATTAATAATATATAAAGGAAACGCACTTGGATATTAAATTTTGCAGCATTTTAATTTTTGAAGTTTTACACCCTATGAAATATTGTTTAGAAAAAAACTAATTAATGTAATCATTGCAATCAAAGTTTAATAACGGTTTAATAAATTTTAACCAAGTATTCGTTATTCTTCAAAATATGGTATTCGGTGCATCCCTAATTATTTGATCTCAGATGGTTACTATAGCTATAATATTTTTATTTTCTTAGGATGCTGAGCTTTTAAGAGCATGGCAAAGAGCTGTCCGTAGAAAAGATAAAGTTTTATCTTCAGGTGACAGAGTATGCGAGATCCATTTTGAAGATGTGTGTGTGTCGCGACATTTTGAAACTAAATTGCCTGATGGTACAATTCATCGAATAGAAAGAGAAAGGTTCCTACTGAAACCAGGCTCGGTTCCTACAATATTTCCGAATTTACCAAAATACCTGTCACCCAAAACTAGAAAAAGAAAAACTCCAACTTCACGGAGCTCTGCAAAAAAAATACATCTAAATGCAGATGATGATGATGTGATGGTAAATTGCCAACCACCCTTCAGTTTTTTAGACTTAAAGGGTGACATCTCCAGAATTGTTAAACCAATTAATTGGTGGATAGCATGTGAAGATAATCGCATTATATTTGGAAAATTAGACGAGTCTTTACATTGTGAGCGTCATGTTGTTATTAGTCAAGATTTATCAGTTAATGTAAGTATTTAAAAAAAAAAATTTGTTTGTTTGTTTGCTAATTTAATTCTTGTGTTTTCTCAAATTGATAATTATCCTTCATAAAATCTTTCCATACTTTTTAGTAACTGTAATGATTTTCAGTAAGATTTTTATTTATTCTTTTATTTATGTTAAAAATATTTTTTACTATGTTTTAGGCTTTCTTAAGAAATAAAGAGATACGCCTGCCTATCATGAAAAATGCTTTGGATAGTTTTGAAAAAATTTCAGTGTTGTTGCAAAAAATTGATGAAGTAATTATTTGCAAAATTGATGAAGTAATTATTTGCAAAGATATTCAAACTCCGTAAGATTGTAATTTTAATAAAAGCTATTTTATTTTGACTATTTATGTTTTAAATGTATTTACATTGGTTATACAGTATGGAACCTCTTATCCGGAAACCAGTTATCCAGAATCATTTTTCAATCGATTAGATTCCTATTTTTTTCCAAAAGAAAAGCAAAAAATAAGTTTTTTTTTATATTTCTTATGTTTTTGTTTTTTATTTTGAGTACTACAGCTAGAATTTATAAAGTAAGCAATCTGGTAAGGTATTTTATTTATTTTTTTAGTGTGCGACTAAGTTTTCAAGAAGTTATCATATATTTACTACTTCCTCTCTAAATGATTATTATTTATCTTGATCATATTAGAGTTTTTTATATTATTTTTCTAGTATATTAACAATTAATGTTTAATTCTAATCAAGAGAGTAACATTTATGCTACCAATCAAATCAGTAGATGTCATGTTAATCCCAACCCAGTTATCCAGAATACACCTGGTCCCAACCATTCCGAGTAACAGGTTCTATACTGTACTTTGTTCCTTTGTCTGAATTTTATCAATTAAATTGAATATAGTGTCAGTTGTTTTTGTGTTCATTAATCAGGGTTCCCATGCGCCTTGAAATGGCCTTATTTTTACCCTAAAAGCCTTAAATTATCATTTCATCTTAACTCTTCCTTTCATTTTTGCAATTTTTTTTTTTCAAATGCGAGCAGGGGCGAATCGTATAGGAAGCTAGCCATGTTGTCTGTATGCTACCCTCTCTATGGAGAGGAAGAAAAAGGGGCAGGGGAGATGTTTTCTTTTTCTACGCTACGCTTCCTTGTTCCATGCAGGCCCAAACTGGCCAAGTCGAATAGTCTGCGATTGCTGAGGGCCTACAAGGACCCCTCAAAATGAATGTACTACTTTATAATTTGAGTCATTTGATACAGATCACAGTAATTTAATTATTTATTTCTCAGTAATCTTACACCTTTACACAGTGGCGTAGCAGAGGGCCCCCTAAGAGTCAGTGACCCCAGCAGCTTTAAAATAGTTCGATGTGGTTTACGTACTTAGGTACGTAAGCATAATTTTCAAATATTACATATTCTAATATTCTGTTCCCTCTAAATTCCCCAGTAAGTGCCTTATTTTCAGTCTAGCCTAGGACTCCCAAAGCAGCCAGTCCCGTCCTAGTTCCATTATTTGTTTACCTTTCGCCAGAGTTGGGGAGGGTGGGGAAAAATGGTCAGAGACAAGAAAAGGAGGGAGAGAAAAAAAGTGATATGAGATAAATATATAACATAGCATAATTATAACTTATTAAAACACAATGATTGTTTTAAACTCAAATACACTTAACCCCTTAAAGATCATATTATTTCCAAGGAAACAGTCATAAAATTACCTTTTATTAAAAAAAGTTGTAAAAAAATAAGTATATGTACAATATGTGCATTTATTTTAAGATTGTAGACATTTTGATATAAAAAGAAATTTCCATGCA
The DNA here is from genome assembly GCA_038373885.1 of Cheiracanthium punctorium. Lineage (NCBI taxonomy): Eukaryota > Metazoa > Arthropoda > Arachnida > Araneae > Cheiracanthiidae > Cheiracanthium > Cheiracanthium punctorium. The sequence goes on from JAWZYV010014787.1 coordinate 99,042, forward strand.
TAAGAATTGAAATGTTCTAATCTTTCTGGTGCATAACTTTTGAACTCTCCCGCCCGAAAATATCACAGAAGCGAGAAGGAAGGGGTTAATACTTTAAAAGACATGAAATGCAGTTTTATTAAGGAGGTGTGCAAGATAATTGCATTGGAATGTATTTGATTATTTGTCTTGAAATTTTTTAAAATAGCCTTAAAAAGGCCTTATTTTTTATATCAAGAAATAAGTGAGAATCCTGTTAATAGGTTGTTAGGTAAATGTTTAGGATATGTGGCAAATATAGAATCTGGAGATCTTTGTGAAATTTGTGTAAAATCACGAGAGGGTGAATTAATCAATAAAGATAAAAGAGAGTGATAGATATATAAGACAAGAAAAAAATTAAACTCGCCTTGCAAAGAAGTATATTTTGTGAAAGAATAGACACTTGCAAAAGAAGGTAATACTTATGTTAGAATTGGCTTATTCACACAGTATGGCTTCTAACTTTTACATTTTTGTAGGTTACTCTGCTAAAAGGTGAAATAAAAGAGGCATTAATGCAATGCAAAAAATGTGGAAAAAGAAGTTTTGCAGTCTGTTATCAGCATGTTGCCAACTCAACAACCGATTGCTGTTCAAACTTGTGTGACAGCTGCAAAATTAAAGAACAAAAAATCAGTGCGATACTCATTGGATTGGGTACATGAATGGTTTGCTTCTTAGGATTAAGAGCAAAAAAAGCCTATGACCATCTGAGGCAAAATAATATTAATATATTGCCTGCGGCTAATACACTTTTAAAATAATATCCAAAACATCAAGAGTATGTACGGCTTCCAAGATAGAATTTTTACCTGTCTTCAGAGTAAAGCTAATCACATGGAAGTTTCGGAACGAAGAGGTATTAGTCATGATTTAAATTTCTATTTCTGTGCTTGTATTAATTTTTTCATCATTAGTTTGATTTTTTTATATATTTTCAAGTGTTATTGTGGTTGACGAGATGAAACTTGCTGAGGCTTTGAATTTTGACAAAAAAAAACTTTGAAAATCCAAGGTTTTGTCGATCTTGGAGAGTTCACACCAGATATCCTGAAGAATTGAGTTGAAGATCATGCTCTCGTCTTCATGTTCCAGGGTAAATGGGTCCAAGCTTTGGCCTGTTTTTTAAGTAGGAGAGCTGCAGCTGGAAAAGTTTCGCATCAATTTGTCATTGAATGTGTAATCCTCCTGGAGGAGGCTGGATTTTTTGTTGATGCCATTGTTAGCCATGGAGCCAGCTGAAACAGGAACATGTGGAGTCATTTTGTCATATAATAGTGCAATATAAGCTGTGCTCATATTGTTGATGAAAGGCGGAAGCTCTGGTTTATATCACTTAATTAACAATGTGAGAAATTGTATAGCTTCAAAAAAAAAAAATGATGGTACATTTTAAATTTTTTTTTCTCTTTTATGAGAAATTATGTTTAATATTTAGTTTATGAAATAATTTTTTTTTTTTTTTTCCTTGTCTTCACAAACTCATGAAGGTCTCATTGACACGAAGTTCTGGGAAGCTGTTCTATGGATAGCTCAGAGGATTCAACTTAAAAGCTTGCCCAAAATCGACGATGGATACTGTACATCCAAAATATTACCAGAAGATGAATGTTCGCATGGCATTTCAGGTTTTCTTTCTTTTAATGTTATTATTATTAATAATGAATTTACATTGTTATAATTTTATTAAAATGCTTATTATCTTTAGTTTTTTAGTACCACTGTAAGTGCTGCTATGCAGTTATACAAAGATGAACATCTTGCTTTAGAAAATTGTGATCCATGCATTTTGATTATTAATAAAATTCATTCTGGAATTGAAGCTATAAACTGCCGAATGCCATATAATGCATTGCAGCCAAATTCTTCTGAAGAAATGGTAATTATTATGTATCTTCTTTTCTCTTAAATGGTTACATTTATATATTTCCTTATTTTTGTGTTTAAATTATTTTAATATTCAATGCAACAATGTGTGCTGCATTTCAGGCGATTCAAAAGCTCCCAGAGTTTATAATGGAATGGGAGAAGTTCTCTAAGGAGAGAGATTATAAATTTATATCTGACGTCACATGTTTTGGGCTGAAAGTAACTCTCCAAACAACAAAGGAAATATGTTTATACTTGGTGGAAGAATGTGGATTTCTGCATCGTATGACATCAAAATTAAATCAAGATTCATTAGAGGTAATTATAACTGTCCAGATATGATGAGTTCCTTAACCCTTTAATGCGCAGTGTTCCCACTCTGGGAACACCAAACTCTGATGTTTTGACTGTTGCCCGTCACGAAGAATAGATTTTATTTCTATAAAAATAGTGGCGGGTGACATAGCTCCATGAGAATCCTTTATTTTGTAGCACGTCATTTCACGTAAAAAAATGGTCACGATTATTTTTAACAGCCTTGACATCTGCTGAAAAATGGAAGAATGCGAGAATAGCTGGATAGATTGCCCAATGCCGAAAAAGGGCAGCCGTTGCCATCTTTCAACTTAACTACCAGCAAGATGGCGGACGATCGAAACATTCATCGCGTGCCACAGGTCTAGAGACCCTTTTTTTGACGCTGTGCGCACACACAGCCAGCTGTCGTCAAAAAAATGGTCTCTAGATCTGTGGCACGCAATGAACGTTTCGATCGTCCGCCATCTTGCTGGTAGTTAAGTCGAGCGATGGAAATGGCTGCCCTTTTTTCAGCATTGGGAAAGGGTTGCGCCTCAAAGGGTTAAAACAGTGCTTTAAATATGAAAAGTCATTAAAATTATGTTTTTAATTTTAGAACATGCTATTAATTATTGTAGTCGTTTAATTGTTTTTTAATTTACAGAGATTTTTCTGTATGATGCGCAGTGTTTTTGATGCAAATGATCATCCTGATTCATTTACATTCATTCAATTATATCGGCTCTTCACTACATGCTCTCTGGCAAAACCACCAAGAGGTTCATCTGTTGGCGGTTCTGAAATGCTGAAGGCATTGCTTGATGTCGGTGATCTTGAGCAGGATGATGTGGAAAGAAAAGAAAAATGGAGAACCATAATTGATGATATAATAGATCAAGGTATTACAGATGAAGTGCTGCCAGCAGCAATGGAAATATTCCAAGACCACAATTATAGTCTGATCCACATCATCAGATTTCATAATTTCATATGTGACAGGCTATGTTGTCAGAAGGACAAAGAAGTTCACCAAATGCAACTATTACCGACAGCATCTGACTACAAGCACTGTGAACGAGCATAATGATAGCCACAAGTTTATTGCCCTAAAAAAGCAAAGGCAGTCTTCTAATTCCAACAGAACGAATCATTTTGTTGATTAGTTCTTTAGAAGCTGCTATTTAAAAAAAAAATTATGAAAATCAAATAAGCAGTGAGCTGTTACACAATCAAATGAAGAGATCAATGAGGGGACACACCTGTAGTTTTTCTTTTTTTTTTAGTTGGATTTTTTTTAGTTGCACATAAATTATTACAAAAGAAAAATTATTTTGTGTTATTTGATTTTTTGAATGCATTTTCTTTGCAGACAGTCTAATAAAAATGAAAACAGTAATTATAAAACAAAAAAAATTAAGAAAATTGTCTAAAATTTAATCATTTAGTAATTTAGGGGTATGGGGACAAATATATTTTTTAAGCAAGGAGGAAATGCATGAGCTGTCTAATTTATATCTATTAAGTTTTCATCTTAATCCCATAAATCAGCATGTTTGCATTGGCCATTATTAATCAGTTAATAATTAAATGTTATTTAAAGTACTTGATTTTTTTTTTTTTTGCTTCTAATATTTTAGTTTTCTTTTTGTTCCCTTATATAAATTCTTTTTCAAAATTGTAAAAAAAAAACGTGTTAAATATATGTACTGTATTTTCCGGTAATCACGCCGCAAATAGATAATTATTTCTATTTATAGAACTAGTTTAACGCCGCACCGAGAATAACGCCGCACTTAGCTTATCAAGTTCTGATATGCTGTTGCTAGCACCATGGTAAAGCTGTTTTTCTTATTCCCTATTGTAACGATAGGGATAGACTTCACACTAACAAAATCTGCTGAGCGAGATGCAGGCATGTCGAACGATATAGGGACCTCATCCATATTCATGGGCGCCGGTAGCATAGGGCAAGGGGGGGGCAATGCCCCCCCCCTGGATTTTTGTATGCAGTGTTTTCCCTTGCTTTTTTGCTCTTTCCAACATGGTAATCATACGTTAAAGTAGTCTTTGCCCCCCCCCCCATGGAAAATATTCTGCTGGCGCCCATGTCCATATTCCCTAACTCCGGTGGCTTCAGTGCATAGTTTTTAATCTCTTCTTTCACAAACTTTGAAAACGAAGTTTTCTTCTCTTCCCAGTCTTCGGGCAATTTCTGGCCAACACTTGTCCGGGCTCTCATTCTCATATTATTTTTCTTTTAAAAAATCGGTTGCACCATGATGGTCCACCTCTAAAATCGGCCAGACCATTCTCTGCCACCATCTGCTTCGCTTTTATTCTTATTAAAATAGTTGATAAAGATCGACCATTTTCCCTTTCATGCTCAATCCAGTCACACAGTTCTTTTTCGTAATCTGGCCACTGTGCTTTCGGTCCGTGACGTTGAGCTCGTTTCTCTCTCGGCATTTTCAACAGTATTTCTTCCTGCTTTCGCCACTCTCTTACATGTTTTTCATCCACATTCAGCTCTCGTGCTACTTGTCTATTGCCGTTCACTTTTGCTAATGAGATAGCGTTTACTTTAAACTTTGCCGTATAACTTCGCCGCTTAGAATTGTTCGAAAACATAACGGAAAATAATCAGTATGAGCAAGAACACTAATAAAATGAATGAAATCGAACGAAGAACGTGAAGTAAAATTATGTTGAGTTGTTGCCAAACTCGAATATGCATATTTTGTAATGCTGAAAAAGATTTGGAACGCAGAGTATAATTAGACACCTATAGGTAAGGTTTAGCGCTGGCCAATATTGAAGGAGGTAGAAAATGGGAGGAGTTATTCCTGATAGGCATACAGAGTTACCTGATGCGATTGGATGCGATGCCCGATCAAAGTACTGTTTTCTGTTCCTGAAAAATGTTATTATACATAAACACCGTGATGGGTTTTCGCCATGCGAGACTTTTATAGGAACGGAAAAAGATCGTGGATTATTTTGATTTCCTTAACCAGATTTAAGGGTTTTTTTCGGAGGGGGGGGGGTTAAATGATCAGCTGTAACTTTGGAACTACTTACAAGCCGCACCCAGTTATTGGCCGCATTTTTGTTTCCGAAAAAGAAAAATATAGTTTAACGCCGCGGCGTTATTACCGGAAAATACGGTATATACAGTCAAATGTTACTGAGAACAATATTGTGAGCTATTGTAAAGTAACTACTGTTCTATTGTATAACACTGATGTATTTTACCAATTGTAATCCAAAAATTGTGCTGTGAAAAAGAAAAAAAATTAAGGAAATCACTGCTTCTTGGACCTGAGCCTGCGGCTAGGGTTCAGCAGGACACTTCAGGAACTAAAACAGTCTTTAAACCAAGTAGGTAGGCCGTTCCTGAAGGTTGTATCCTATATAAATTCTTAAATATATATATATATATATATATATATATCTTAGTGGTCAGTATGTTTCATACTGTTAGCAATCACAAATATAATCTTTAGAAAATTACTGATAACTCTTTAAAAAAAATATGTGGTTCCAAATTGTGGGTTTTAAGCTTCAACAAAATCGGTTGCTGCTTTTTTTTCCCTCCAGTTCAAAAGAAAAAAATACTTTTATGTTTTATTCTTTGTCAATGCTTGATTTCTGTGTTTTAATCTGCATAGTTTTATTATAACCAAGGGAAAATCAGTAACTTTATTTTATAATCTATTTTCAGCTTAAAAGTCTTAATCTGCGTAGTTTTATTGTAGACGAGAATATTAATTCTTATATTTTGTAAATGGTTTAACAATAAACTACTTTATTTACTAATAATTTTGCTTTTTATATATTATTATTATTGGCATTATCCATTAATTTTTGAAAAACTATACTGTACTCACTTATTCAAAAGATATATTCTTGATCAAATTTTTAATAAATGACATTCCTTTCTGTTTTCTGTTACGATAATGCCTGATGAATGCTTGTTCAATGCTGCTGTGTATTTGAAAGCATCTTATGGACGTGCATTTTTCCAGCTAATAAAATAGGATGAAGAGTGAAGTTTGATTCTGAAAGTAGCCATAGAATTACCTGATAATCTGTTGGTTATGTTTAATGGAAAACAAGTTGATTTGTATATTACTCTTATTTATTCAAAAGGTATATTTTTGATTAAAATTTTGACTGATGTATTTTTTTCTTTACCAATAAAGCCTGATGAGTGCTTGTTCAGTGCTGTTGTGCATTTGAAAACAGCATATGGACTTGCAGTTTTCTGGCTAATAAAATGAGATAAAGACTGTTTGGGCGAATCATTGCTTGCATAGTTTGTGTGGGCAAAAATGGTCTGTTTTTAGAATCACTTTCGAAGTTGGACAAGGAATTGCTGGCAAGCTGTTGGTCAAGTTTAATGGAAATCAAGTTGGTTTGTATATTTTGTTTACATATATATATATTTTTATGGTAGGGTTTTAAACTTGACAAGAGGCATACAGCTTATAAAGTATGTTTGTGTGTGTGTGTGTGTGTTTATGGCAACACTACGCATGGGCAATCTGACTAGAATGTGGGGTGCCTTGGTTGGAGGACTAAGGATTCTAAAGCATATTCGTATGAATAAGCAGATTTGTGGCTAAGGACTGAGGGGACTCCACTTATACTGTTTCTTTCTAGCATAACCCGTAAGCTGGCACCCCCTACTTTTGTAACTTAAGGACTCGTGTGGGGTAAATCTTATCCCATTTTATCTCCTTAATATTTTTGACTAAAAATGTTTGAAAAACAAATTTGTGGACTTAAAACATAATTTAGTTTGGGGGGGGGGGCTAGAACTGCAAATACTTTATTTAAAAAAAAGCAATCAGCTATAGTGGCTTTGATTATACTTATATCACCTTTATAACGTCAAAATATTTGGTATCAATTACCCGTAGAACACAAGCCCATTATCTATGTACCTTGTTATAGAGTCATAATATTATCTGATATTTTCAGTAACATTGTAACAAAAAAAATTCCTGTATCTTAAACGATACTGTAAAAAATTAATGTAGTGCATGTGTCACACTAACTGTAAATATTTATTAAAAAATCAACATCTTTTTCTCAAATATTTGAAGACAATTTTAAAACGTAAAATATTTTAATTAATCCGTGACAATTTTCAAAGCTTTTCAGATCTAAATCCCCAGCTGCACTAGCGCTACGCCACTGGTATCACTACACTAAGAAGTGACCAGATTTATGAGCAAAGAATTGGGAACACCTTACAAATTCATTGCTCTTCTCAAATACACTTTTATTTGTTCAGCTATGACATTATTGGCATTCAAAAAAGAAGGAAACCTGATTATTTTTATGGGAAAAATTAACTTCTAATTAAAATTTTGTCACGAAGTTGTTTTACATTTTAGGGACAAACTGAATAAAGTTCTGAAATTAGGGGTGTTTCTTTGAAGAAAGCCTTGAATAATACATTGGTTTGTCCCCAATTCCTTGGAAAATGCAGTCACCTTTGGCTAGGCTATTGAACAAAGAATTGAGAGAAATTTAGCATAGTAACAAAAACTTAGTGCATATTATGAATGAAGAAAACATGGTTTTAAAAAAACTATGAAAAAATGATTATTAAAATTGCAATTTTGTCCCCAATTTTTGTTTTAAAATTTGGAAAAGTTTAAATGTGGAGGGTGTATGCCAAATGTGCTTTGGGGCTCAAAACTATTGAAGCCGAGTCTGCATAACTGTGCAGGCTTTTAGGATAGTTTGGGGATAGGCACATTCAGAGACCTCTGTCAGGGGTGATTGTCCGACTTCTTCAAAAACCCTGAAAGATGTGCAGTGAAAAAATAGCTTCATTTTAAACTTTTGCTGCAACAATCAATGAACAAGCTAATAAACATTTTTCACACATGCAAAAAGGTTAAAGGTATTTTTTAAATAAACGTATATGTATAGTATTTGTATAATGTTATACAGTAGAAGATCTTTATATCGCAAACCTCTAAATGCAAGATTTTGCATTCTATAGAATTTTGCGTTATATGGATCATTCACTTATATCATTAAACTTCCCTAGTAAGCATACTAAAATATAGCTGGAACACATAAATATAATGCTTAAAAATAATTTTTAAATACAAATACTACTTTAAAAAACAAAAAAATGCCAGGGGTCACGCTGTCGATCGCCAACATCGCAAATTGCGAAAACAAAATAAGTTTGGTGAAAGAAAATACGTTTTGGCGAAAATATTGACAATTGCTTTTATTAATGAGGTCTGGAAAAATCTGAATTGGCGAAATGTTAAAAAGAGACAGTGCAACCCCTGAATGCAATTTGTTTATTTACAGAAAAAATAAATTAATTGAAATAACCAAAAGCATTAAATTTTATTTGTTAAACAATATATTAATTTGGATTTGTTTTAGAATTTGCAATCTCTCAGCAAATAACTTTTCTTGCAGCCTGTGAACAGGTGATTTACTTCGATTACAATCTCGTGTTTCTAGGAATTTAAACTATTGATCTCTTATGGAAATTTCTTCAGATTCTAAAAGTTTTTCAATTTTCTCTCCAGCATTTGATTCTGTTTCAGAATTGTTTTCTTCTTGTTTTGAAACAGGGGAAATTATTTCAGTACTGGTCAAATGATTAACAATTTGTGACTTATCATCAGTTACCAAAAATTCAAAACGTTTTCTTCATGCAGGTTTGCAAACTGAGTATCTTCCATTTTGTGCACAATGCATTAGTTCAGCAGTTTTGATTTTAACTAATGATGGCTTATATTCAGTTTTAAAATAGTGTTACATTGAGAAAACTCTCCCTCCCCTACTTCTCATAGACTGTTTAAAAGTATTTTACTGCCAATATTGAGACATAAGCATATCATCGGGCAGGAAGGGGGGGGGGGATGTTCCCCAACTTTGTTTAGAAAACCATTCATTTTAAAACCTTTTTTCTTTCAAAACTTAAAGAGACATATCGTAATTTATGGAAGAAACGCCGCAGCGTTTATGAGTTTAAAAGTTCAAAAATAGTAAGTGCGGCGTTTACAATATTTTTAATTTTTTTCAGCCGATCTTCAACGAAAAATCGAAAAATTCGTTTAGTGATAATTTTCTCAAAAGATGACGCCACCACTGACACGTACTCTTTAGCGTGCACAGATCATAGCGTAGCGAATCAGAAAGCGAACCTACCCCCATAGAAAAGAAGTTTAGTCTTCAGTTTTGGAGAAAGTCAGAGAGCCCTGAGATGGGTCCATGTCCGGTGCTCTGAAGTGGATGGATTCATACATCCAACCGATGTCTCCTCAATTAAGTAAAAAGAAAAATAGAAGTAAATCTTTTACATCTACATTTTAGAACTATAATTAAATTTTAATGAAGTTTTGAATATATATTTTGAAGGGTTAAAGTTCTGTAAAATACTGCAAAAGTGCACTACCCTCTATTAAATGCACCCGTTTTTCATATGAACCTCTATTGTTCTTAAAATACTGAATTTCAGCCAAAATTAGTCTATGTTGCGCACGGTGCGAGTTTAACCCTCCCTCCACCCCCCCACCCCAAAAAATAAATAAAGTTAATCTAGAAGTTTTTTTTTTTTTTTTTTTTTTTTTTTTTTATCGCCGTACGGCTTTGCACCCTGTGCAGGAAAACTCTATCGAATAAACACTGCCAACTAATTGGTATGCTCAAGAAATGCTGAGTGCTTTTAAAATAAATCCCAATGTTATAAATATCAAAAATAATAAATAAATAGAACGATCAAGTGTTGTTACACAACATTCAGTTTAAAACAACAATTTGCTGAAGCAAGCTCATTACGTAATCAACAGCTGGCCATCCGCGGGGGGGATGTTTACTTTTAACTGGAGCCTCTTATCACACAGTGATTGCTGTTTTCATTTTAATGGCGCCTAGTAGTCTGTCTGAACTTTGTGCGGATGCAAGAAGGTTTTTAGAACTTATTTTTTTATTTCTATAAATTCGCCTTTGTGAATATGAACATTGATATCTGATTATTTGAAAATAGAAATTGTAAGCTTCATAAAATAGCGGTAAATACTTTAAAACATTCTATGGGAAGGGGGAGAAAAAAGATTTTTTTTTTTACCGTTTATCCAATTTCTCCCGAAATACAGTTGAACGCCAGAAATCCGCAAACGTCCGAAATCCGCACACCTTCTCTGATATAAATAATGAAATTCGCAGTATTCCACCAATGAAGAAATTGTTGAAAAGTTTCTTGAATCCAGATAAATATGATTCTGATGATGATCTAAAACTTGGGTAATAATAATAATAAAATCCATTTCATAAAAGTTTAAAGTTAAGAAAAGAATACCCTCAATTTTTACAACAGCTAAGTTCTATAACAAAACAAAAATTAATCATAATTCTGTTTAAATATTCTGATGAAAATATGCAGTTTAAACAGTTATTGTTTAAACTGCATATTTAAACAGTTATACAATTTCATCAAATCACCATAGAACATGTTTTCAAAATTAGAGAAAGGAAATTTTGAAACCATTTGCGTTGCTAGTCTTCATGTATTTTTTTTTTTTTTTTCTCCTATGCTTTTGTATTTAAAGTGAAAATATAAATGAAATACTTTTGACTGCGCTTTTATTTCATTGTAATTGTATTCTCCTTTTATTAAGTCTGAAATGTAGTAAGATTTATCTTTTATGGCCTGAAATCTGCAAAATCCTAAAATCCGCACAAGCCTTGGTCCCAAGCTGTGCGGATTTCTGGCTCTCTACTGTATATCCGATCAACTTAATAGCTTTTCTAATAAATTACGTCTAATAAGTAATGCAACATATTTATTTATTTATTTTTTGTTAATTAAGAAATTATTTTAGAAATTTAATTTTATCTGGCATTGACTTCTTCAGACCACGATCACCCCCCCACCAACGATCGCGGCTGAGGCGTTTATGCCGGGTGCGGCGTTTCTGATGATTTTCTAGCTAACTAAGCTCATTTTCGTGGGTGCGGCGTTTCTTCCATAAATTACGGTAGCTATTTTTACTTTAGAATATGCTATGTGCATCCCCCCACACACACACACATAAAAAAAAAACTTTTGGTGATGCTATGCGTATGATTTAGGAAGCCAAATAACAGCATACGATTTAATATAAAACAAATCAATGTTCTTAATTTACAAAGAGGAATATCACTAAATAAATAAATGTCTGTTTGGGAAGTCAATGGTAGAGGAGGGAGAAGTGAGAGTGGACTCTAGTGAAACTTTCTGAAACTCTGCAGGCCAGCCCAATAAAAAGTTGGAGACAATGTAAGTACAACAACTGTCATCTCTTGAATTAACTACCAGCAACTAAAGCTTGAGATTAAAAAAATTCCTCAGTGGCCAGTGGCCAGTGACCCTACAAAGTTCAGTGGCCACTTTGATATAGTTAGTGGCCAAAATTTTCCGTATTTACATAATTTTTGTTTTCGACACCCTTGCTCCCCCCCCCCCCCCCAAGATATAATTTTTCAGATATATGAGACTAATGAGATTT